>JAWZYT010007362.1:0-5000 GCA_034508575.1 Petrolisthes manimaculis | reverse complement strand
AAAGAGACTGTATCAACCCTCCCAACCAACCACCCTTCCTTCCTTCCATCCTTCCTTTCTGTACTGTCACCCTCCTCTGGCTAAAAGGGGTTTACTGGTGCTGTTTGCCGTCATTATGAGCATTAGTGGTTCCCGGTGTGGTGATCGTGGAAGCATCATTGTCCCATCACGCTGCCAGACCTACCGTACCCTACCCACGGACCCCTCCCTTCCCACGGACCCCTCCCTTCCCACACCAGGCCAGGCCATTCATTCATTCAGTAGTCCCGCCTCGCTCATAGCCTACACGTACGCATACCCGCACTCGCATATACGCACAGTCACATCTTCATCCTTCGTACACACACACATCATCATTATCATCTTCCTTCACACACACACACACACATTATCCTTCACACACACACACACACACACACACACACTCCTCCACTGACCACCCGGCTAATGGGAAGCAGGAGTTACGATGATGAGGATGATAACTGCCACCCTTCCCATCCCTTCCCTTCCCTCCCTCCCTCCCTCCTTCACTTATTTCCCTTCCCTCCCTCACTTACTTCCCTTCCCTCTCTCCCTCCCTCCCCTCACTTACTTCCCTTCCCTTCTCTCCCTCCCTTCCCTTCTCTTCCCTCTCTCTCTTACTTCCCTCCCCTCCCTCCAGAACATTGCCACCCTTCCTTCTCTTCCCTTTCCCTCTCTCCATCCCTCCCAGATGAATAATAATAATAATAATAATAATAATAATAATAATAATAATAATAATAATAACAACAACAACAACAACAGACTAGGCCCTATGATAACATGTGTGTCGTCTCGTAATTCTATCCATGGTGACAGTTTCTCAGAGGGACGAAAAGGTCACTCACTAAACATCCACCCAACTTCAGTTCGTTCCCTTGAATTACAACATTGAGACAGAGAGAGAGACAGAGAGACAGAGACAGAATGAGTGAGACGTGAGAGAGAGGGACATGAGACAGAGTGAGTGAGTGGGACGTAAGTGAGTGGGACGTAAGTGAGTGGGACGTGAGTGAGAGGGACTTGACAGAGAGGGACGTGAGAGGGACGTGAGTGAGTGGGACGTGAGTGAGTGGGACGTGAGTGAGAGGGACTTGACAGAGAGGGGACGTGAGAGGGACTTGACAGAGAGGGACGTGAGTGAGACAGACGTGAGAGAGAGAGACTTGACAGAGAGGGACGTGAAGTGAGAGGGACGTGAGTGAGAGAGAGAGAGAAAGGTTACATTCCTACTCAAATCCATGTGGACGAAATACCACCTAAAGTGTGTCAGTAAGTCAAAATGGTGGTCAGAGAATATTCAATAATAATCATTTCTCTACCCAACTCGGTGATAATGAATGAGAGATGAAAACCACGAGAACGAACTCAAATAAAAATAATAATAATTCTCCATTCGAGTTTTCCAGATGGTGATTGATGTGTTTCCAGTTGAGAAAGAAATACGTCTTGGTGTTTTATGAATGAATAGTTAGACATACGTGTGGAAGTAGTAGTATACATTATTTTCCTCTGACTTGTGTGTGTTTTCTCTCTATTTCATCTTATCTTCATCTTATTTTAATTTTGCTTGTTCATATGTATATTTTTCATCTTATTTTCATTTAATGCGTTCATCCTATTTTTCATATTGTTTTTTTTTTTTTATCTTACTCGTGCATTCTATAATTAATCTTATTTTCATTTCATTTCTTTCTATATTTCATCTTATTTTTCATTTTCTTCGTTCATCCTATAATTCATCTTATTTTCATTTTGCTCGTTCTTTCTATATATATATATTTCATGTTAGTTTCATTTAATTCGTTCATTCTATAATTTATTTTATTTTCATCTTCATCATTCATCACAAATTCTTTCTTCACTCAAAGTTTCTGATTTAGACAGGGTAGCTCTCCTTACCAAGTCATCTATATAATTACCGTATGTAAACTCTTTAAAACTGTGAGTATAAAATGTTTCTTTGATTGCCAGAATTAGTAATATGCGTTGTAAGTAAAAATAATTGAGTGAGTGAGTAAGCCTTCTTTCTGTACAATACCACACTTTACATATTTCTATAATGATATATTCACACTGGTCATTTGGAAGGCCATTTATAACCATTACACTGCCAGGGAAAAGAAGTGTATTTCATTTTTATCCCCATCAATTATTATTAGCACTTTGTATGAGAGTGGTTGACACAGGGCAGCAGCCTACCTAACTAATTAATGCAACATCTACCCACATTGTAGCACTCCATGTACGGCACTGATTAACCTTTCTGAAATATGGAGAATTTTATATTTCACTTCTTGTTCAACACTACACTAGAATCTACTACACTACACTACACTACACTGTATTCTACTACACTACATTGCACTGTAATCTAGTACACTACACTATTCTGAATTCTATCATATTGCACTACACTACATTGAATAATCACCATATATACAGTACACTATACACTATGATGGTGGTGGTGGTGGTGATGATGGTGGTGGTGGTGGTGGTGATGGTGATGGTGATGATGGTGGTGAAGGTGAAGGTAAAGGGCCAACCAACCATTAAGGTGTAAAGTATGAGGTAGATAAGAACATCACTCACTCACCTCCTTCACTTCACTCCTATATACACACACACTCATACACACTCATATACACACACGCATACAAGTTATATATACACACACACACATGTACACAAATACGTAGCACAGCAATACACAAACACATACACTCACATGCACACAAATACTGAGCACAGTAATACACACACACACACACACACACACACACTGCCTCTCTTTACGCTGAAAACTGAGGCCCCTGAGAAGGTGGTCTGATAGGAAGGCGTGCGTGAGTAATGAATGACCTAGATAAGGCTGACTGGCTCCATGTATGTACAGGACAGAGGGAGGGAAGGGAACGCCAGACAGACAGACAGACAATACCTTTCCAAGTGCTTAGTTAGTTCATGGTTACTTACGAGGGGGAGAAGAGAAGGAGGGGGAAAGGGGGAACCATCTGGTGTGTGGGTAGGGGGGTGTTGTTGTTAGAGTGGGGTGGGTGCTTAGTTAGTTCATGGTTACTTACGAGGGGGAGAAGAGAAGGAGGGGGAAGGGGGAACCATCTGGTGTGTGGGTAGGGGGGTGTTGTTGTTAGAGTGGGGTGGGAGGTTGGGGGCTAATTTGTTTGTGGGGTAAGGTGTTGTTGTTGATTCCTCTAAACATTGCTGGTTCTAAGGAAGGGGGGAGAACGAGGAAAATCATCTGTTGGAGTGGGGGGTTCCTATAGTCCTCCAAACATTGCCTGTAAACATTGCTAGGTCTTAGGGAGGGGAGGGGGAGGGGGAGGTGTGTGTTGTTGAGTCCTCCAAACATTGCCTATAAACAGATGCCTCGGTGGTATATTCATTGGGGTAGTGTGTTCCCTGGTATAGTTTTGGGTTGGTTCAGTAGTCCTCTATATCGTCCCCCTAACACTTGATCTTCCCCTAACAATGGACCTTTGTTTATGACTGTGTAGGTCTGACTGCAGCACAAACACAAACACTAACACCAGCAGCAGGCAGCAGCATGGGGTTAAAAGTACAGGCATTAAGTTCATTCTTTATCTTATTACAGTTCGATTTCTACCCAGTTTCTAACACAATAAAAGTTTCTATCCCTTTTTGTCACTGATAACTCACCAATAACTCAATATATACCGTACCATCCTAGCGGAAAATAGATCATCCCAAATGTTAATTGGTACAACCATCTCATTTTATACACAATAGAAAATAAACTACTGAATCACAAATCACAATACCATCTCATTATTATGGAAACAACGCAGATATTAACCACACCCAAAACAAATCAGAACACCATCTCAGTTCGTAAACCCCAGGAGATAACCACACAGACACAAAACAGAGAACTCCATCATAATTTGCACACTAAAGAATGCCTATCTAATGCCACCTTAAACTCAGAACAGGAACACCATCTCAATTTGCCCACCAAGCAACCAACCAAAACGAAAAACAAAACACACCGTTTCCTTTTGTACAGCAAACCACGTAATATAATAAACACTCAAAACACATAACGCATGTCTCATTTTAGTGCAACACTGAAAATTTACCACCCCAAAACACAGAACAGCAGCATCTCACTTTGTACACCCCACGCCCAACAAAACGACCGTCTCAGTTTACACCACTCAGCCTTGTACAACCCGTTCCATTGCACCCAGCCAAATTTACGTCTCTCGTTTATCTGACGTTGTGAAGGGGGATGAAGGGAGTCGGTGCAGATATATCTCGGTGCGTATATGCTCAAACCATTTCCCAGGTCAGACTAATCATATATAGCTGTAACGCTTTGCTTTTGAGCGGATATGTGAAGCAGCTTATAACACGACAGACCGTCCGTCCACCTGCATCCATGGAATTGGGTCGTATCAAAGAACTCTATTTTTATATTCTTCACTGCTGCGTGTGTGTGTGTGGTGCATGGGTAAATGTATACAGACTTCCGGGATGTGCTTAGATAGTATGATGTATGTATGTATGATGCGTGGGGAGGTGGTGGTGGTGGTGGGTGGTGGTGGTATTTGAAGCTGCATACATTAACGTTGAATAGAACATGTAGGGAGCGGCAAAATGAACCCGTCAGTGATTTTTTTTACATTTTACTATTATTATTATTATTATTATTATTATTTTTTTTTTTTTTTCAGATTGCGTGTGATATGTAAGTGAGATAGGCATTTAAAGATCACACATTTTACGGTTTTGTCACCACGCATGCAGGGGAGAGGGATAGGAGAGGGATAAGGTAGGAAGTTGGCCGAGAGGGAATGAAGATAAGGAGGAGAAAAAAGGTGACTTACAGAAAAATGAGGGTGAAAATGGGGGAAGGGGGAAGAAGAGAGGGTGAAGGAGGAATCAAAAGGTGGGGAATGATGGAGTGGGTGGATGGATGGATGTGTGGGGGAGAAAGG
>JAWZYT010007361.1:0-44349 GCA_034508575.1 Petrolisthes manimaculis | reverse complement strand
CTACCATTATCACTACCACTATAATTTCTTATACTACTATTACAACTACCACTATCATTACCACTACCCATGGCTGCTACTACCACTATCACTGTTACAACCACTACCCATTACCCCTACCAAAACTGCCACTACTACTACAACCACTACCCACTACTACTATGACTACCTACCACAATTACCAATACCACTTCCCATTACTACTATGACTCTACCTACCACAATAACCCTTCCTTTCCTTCTTTCACCTCCCAATGAGTTCCTGGAGACTGAACAAAAAAGAAACCCCACAGGTGATAAACTCTGGCACGTCAAGGTGGAGTTGTTGGGCGTGGGGAGAGGTGCGTTTGATCTGACGTAAAGCATTATTTACTGGGTCAAATCAATCATTCGTTGATACACAAGGGGCTTTTTGTTCCTGACGGGGTGCCTGAGGGGAGGGAGGGAAGGAAGAAAGAAGGGGATAGGGAGGAGGAGGAGGAAGAAGATCAGGAGAAGGAGAATAGATGAAGAATAGGAGGGGCTGTAGGAAGAGGGGAAGAAGAAGGAGGAAAAGGCAACTGGGTAGGGGAGAGGTGAAGGAAGGAAGAAGGTAAATTCAAGGACGAGAATGAGGAGGGAAGGGAAGGGGAGGGAGGAGCAGAAGAAGTAAGGATTGGGAAGGGAAGGAAGAGGAAGGTAATTTCAAGGAGGAGGAAAGGGAAGGGGTGGGGTGGGGAGGAGGTGAAGGAAGAGGAAGGTAAATTCGAGGAGGAAGATGGATTGAAGGGAAGGAAAGGAAGAGGAAGGTAAATTAAAAAAGGTAAGGGAAGGAAAGGAAGAGGAAGGTAAATTCAAGGAGGGAAGGGAAGGCAAGGCAAGGGAATGTGGGGTACGATGGTAATTATGCAGGGGACGTGAGGTACGGTGGCGATGGCTTCAATTTATGTCTGGCTAAACTGGTCCCTCCATGGTTACTCCGGGGGTTGGTTGGTTGGTTGGGGTCCCGGTGTGATGGCTTAATCTCTCGGGCTTCATTCAGCGGTGCTCGGTCGGTCGGTCGGTCGGGATGTTGGTGTTTCTGTCGGTCTGTTGGTTTATTAGTCTGTTGTTTGGTAGGTATGTGGGTCGATCTGTGGGTTTGTCTCCAGTGTTGCATCGTGAATATATGTGTGGGTTCTCTGATTGGGTTCCGTTTAATCTCTCTGGCTTCATATTATGACGGTGGTCGGTCGGTACATGTGTCGGTGTCTTGCGTCGGTCTGTTGGTCTCTCGTATCGACTTATTTCCACGTTGTTTCTCAGTTCAGTTTTGGGAAGTGAACATTCTCCTGTTTGCCGACAATATCTCATTCCGACTGTGCTACTCAACTTGTGTGTCTCCCTCCCTCCCACTGCCACGGTATCCCCATCAATATATAAGACCTTTACAGTGTCAGAAATATATTTAAATGGTTCTTATGTCCCTCTGATTCTGAATTGGCATATATTTACAGATATACAACCCCAGATGAAGTTTAAGATAAAAGTGATGCATCAACCAATTATGTAAATACTTCCTACACATATATATCTTATTCTCAAATGCATTATGTTTCCTTGTCTCACACACCCATGATGATTCAGACTAAGAGTGACGTAGGTACAGTGAAACCTTCAGATCTTTTCCCCACAACAATAATGCCCTGTATCTAACCTAACCTAACCTAAATAAAGTAACAATAATGTGTGTATCTCAGCTAAAATGATATTCGGGGATTCTTTACATTTGGTCACAGTCCTTGGAAGAGTATAAAACATAACTTCTTGCACCTTTGGCTGTCTTATTCCACCTCGCTGCTTTATTCAGTCAAGTATAGTGGAGTATTTATTTTCCTGATAATGGAGTATTTATTTTCCTGACTGTGGAGTATGTATTAGTTTTCCTGACTCACAAAAATCATCTACCCTCAGCTCACGGTTAATGATTAAAATTTAAGATGATTAATATGGGATTATATAAAAGAAATTTTTCAGTTATTGGTATTAATTAATATTTCCCAAAGACACGTCAAGTAGTTAGATGGCAATAAGGGGGACAAATGTATATAATGGTAATTAGGAGTGAGTTTTATTCTGTCACTTAAGAATTTACTATAAAATTAAGTCTAGGAACTCGGAGAAAGTTTGGAGAGGCTTTTGTTTACCAGTGGACAAAAAATAATTTACTGTTTATAATAATGATGATGATAAAGATGGTGGTGAAGATGATGATGACAATAATAAGGATGGAGATGATGATGATGATGATGATAACTATTTTGATTATTATTATTATGATAATGATAACAATAATGATGAAAACAATGATGATGATGATGATAAAAAAATAGTGGTAATAATGGTTTGTTGTTGCTGTTGATGATATTTGGTTTATAATGAATATATAGTACACCATTCCTGTTCTGAAAGTCTTAATTAATACCTACAGACAGCATGGGAACACAAGGGAGGGATGGGTCGTGAGGTGTGTGTGTGTGTGTGTGTGTGTGTGTGTGTGTGTGTGTGTGTGTGTGTGTGTGTGTGTGTGTGTGTGTGTGTGTGTGTGTGTGTGTGTGTGTGTGTGTGTGTAGAAGGTGTGATATAGTATGTAGTATAGTATAGTATAGTATCGTGTTGGTGGTCTCTCAGTTCGTCCTCGCAAAAAGTCTCAATTTATATGGTAGCTCCTTTGAGATGTGAGAGGCATGTTGTGTTGTGTTGTGTTGTGTTGACTGGTGAGTATAATGTGTTATTCATTGTATAGTAACGGCGAATTATTGGCTACTGTGACTGATGCATTGTTGTTGTTGCCTATTTTCGCGTAGTAGTGGTAGGGGTAGTGGGAGTGGTAGTGGTAGTGGTAGTGGTAGTGGTAGTGGTAGTGGTAGTGGTAGTGGGAGTGGGAGTGGTAATGGTAGTGGTGGTAGTAGTAGTGGTGGTGGTGGTAATGGGAGTGGTAGTAGTAGTAGTAGTAGTAATAATAGTAGTAATAGTAAGTCTCAAAAGTGTACTTGGCAATATGGAAATTGCCTCAAAGCTTTTATCATTTGTCAAAGGTTTATTCTACCATACTGTGATCTAATCTAAACTCACAATATGTCTGCAATATGTTGAGTATTTTCTAGATGATCAGAGTGAGTATTGGCTCCCGGAACACAATAAAAAGGTAAGTAAATGAAATATACTGTAATATAATAATACAACAAAGCCGGAAGAGAGAAGGAGAGTAGGGATGGGGAGGTAAGGAGATATAGAATGGTATAGGATATGGAAGGATGGATGGAAAGGAAGGCAGTGAGAAGGAGAGAAAATGAGATATGGAAAGGTAGGAATATGGAAGGAGGGATGGAAAGGGAGTAGCCTAAGTGAGAAGGAGAGAAGGGAAGAAGAGGTTAGGAGATATGGAAAGGTAGGAATATGGAAGAAGGGATGGAAAGGGAGTATAGCCTAAGTGAGAAGGAGAGAAGGGAAGAAGAGGTGAGGAGATATGGTAAGGTAGGGAGATGGGAGGGGGGGGAGGGGGGCGTAGAGGGTAAGCGAGGTGGGGGTCTTGTTAGCTGAGTGGGCATAATGGTAGGGTAAGACTTTGCCCCTGTCCACACCCCTGCTCTCCCTACCATTATGGGAGATATATGGCGTGCCCCTGCCTCTTCCCTCATGCTCGTGCCCCCTACCCCTAAATAACTCTCATGCCCATGCTTCTGCCCCTGCCCATATATCCTTACTCCTGTTTTTTGTTTTTACTTTATGTCCCTGATTTTACACTTGTTCCTCTGACACTGACACCTGCCCTCACCTCTACACCTGCCCCTGTTGTTCTGCCCCTGTTGATGACCATGTTCCTACCTACTTGCCCCCTGCATGTCCCTTTCCCTGTTCATACCACTTTGTTTTCTCTTGTCTCATCGCAAATCACAATAATTCCAGCTAAATTCAGACCTTTTATTTGATTATTGGTTGATTTAGTTTATATTGGGTGTATAGTATTACTGTATAATATTATGGTTTGGTGCGAGACAATTATGAATATACGAGATCTTGTTAATGTAAATCGGTTAGAGGTAAGGACTTATTTATTTTTCATATAAATCTTACTCTACGTGAGACGAAATTTTCCAGGAAAACATGCAAATTAGACAACCTCTTCCCTGTAATTAGTAACATATTATTTGTGTGTATCTTTGAATAAGGTGGATGGCTGGTAGATATATTATGTATTCATTTATTTATTATAATTTGTGCTGGGTTATGAGTAGAAAGTGGTTTGAGTTGTGATTATATATTTCTTCGTATTAACATGAACATTTTGTGTCTATAGGCTTGTGAGAAAGGCGAGAGAATACACACATAGTATATTTTTTTTCTTTTCACATAAACATCCGAGTGAGGTTATGAGTAGCGTGGGTGGCAGTGTCGTATATATATACTGTATATATTCCTAGTGCTAACATAAACAACTGTGTGAGGTTATGAGTGGGTCTGGTGACAATGTGGTGGTGTATATATAGATTTAACATACAGTATTATACAGTGGTGTGAGGGGGTTATGAACGGGGCGGGTAACAGCGTATTAATATATTTTCAGCATTAATATTATCAACATCTGAGCGAAGTTGTGGGTAGGTTGTGTAAATATATACATGTGACCGCGTGTTACACTTTTTTTTTTTTTTTTGCATTAACATAAACATTTGGACGAGGTTATGAGTAAGGTGAGTGTGGGTGGGTTTGGTGCAGGCGTATAGTTTATCCCCCAGAGTGGTCCGCTAGTCCTCACCTACACTATATTAAACCCGTACGTTATAGCCGGGACCAATGGGGACAAAAGAAAGTGCACAGCCTCGCCCAACCATTTCCAGGGTCGAGGCGGAAGGAATATTGCGTGTGAGAGCGAGTGTGAGGGATTAATGTGTAAACCTTCATGTCATCCCTCCAGCTTTACTTACTGTGTCTAACCTAACCTAACCTCAGTGTGACTATCTAGCTCGCTCGCTCGCCAACTCACTCGTTCGTTTGTTTGTTTGTTTGTTTGATTGCTATATACTTAAACTTTCGCCCGTAAGTCACACTCCAAGCTCGTCTCGTTGCAGCCTCTTATAAGTTTACTCATGTTTTAATTCGTTTTCTCACGTTGGTTGCAATACTCGCCTCCATTCGTGCACTCATAATGCAAAAGACAGACACATTCATTATTGCAGTAGTGATTCAATACTCACATGTTGCAACTCGTCCACTAAATGTTACACCATCTCATTCACTCGTGTTCGCATAGTACATAACTCACACTCAAACTTTATCTCTGTTACTCATATTTGTTACATCACCCAAGTTGTCACTGTACTGTATATTATTAACAAATGTCTACACACCAACCTTTATACCTCAAGCGTCACTAAACTGTCACCTGCGACATACACACATACACATACCGTACACGTGTACACTAACCTACAAGGACAAACAATGTACACCTCACGACACATCAAATTCTATCCCACAGACAATTTTACCCCAAACAACACCCACCCACACACACACACACACCACACACACACACACTTCCATGCCATAAATACTTCCTAACTTCTTCCCCATCGTCACACACTCACTTCACCCTCTTATGTAAACACCACCACAAGTACCAACCTCGTACACTCGTTTCGACCCACACGTCACACCTTTTCATTACCATTCCATCATTCCAAGGCCAATGAGGTCATTTGGTTCTGGCGCTGTACTGCATTTGTCATTTCTGTCAACTAATGGAGTCGTCTTACTGTCTATTTTGATATATATATAGGACCTAATTATAACTTATTAATTACGCTTTCATATACCAATTTTGCCTCAAGTATTCTTTGAAATTATTATTATGCCCATCCAGGAAACTTTGCCCCTGGTATGTCATATGTCACTGTCACGTGTAGTACCTGTTTGATACGCCTTCGTGTGCCTATGCCTTTGACTTCAGGGTTCCAGGCAGGTGCTTTAAATGTTTAGGCTACAGGTTTGGAGTGTAGGAATGGCATGAGGTCAGTTGATGCTTTCTCATGCTCATCCCAGGGCCTTCAGCGCTACATGAGTTAGGGTCGTGAATGTATGAAATATATGCAACGCTGGAATGTCAACGGAAGGTATGTATGCATGTATGAGGTGTGAATGTATACGTGGTAGATGTGCACAATGTCTCGTATGTTCTCCCGCTTTCTGCATGAGTAACTCCTTATATACACAGTGGCGGCAAAGTGACCCCAAACCTCGGAATGGGTCACAGGGAAAAAAGTTAAGAGGGTTAAAAAAAGCAAGCTTGGCATTCCTGTTGAAGTGGATGGTATATGATGAAGCAGGACTTTGGGTGTATGGTTTGCTGTCACACACACGCGCACACACACGCGCACACATACTCACAACCTGACACACGTTCATGGGGATTATCAGGGAAGGAATGGAGAGGTGACAAGCAGGCCAGATCAAGGACTAAGCAGGCAGGGTTACTATACAAACAGAGTGGCGTAATCCAGGACCTTGACATATATATATGGCTGAGGCTCAGAGTCGTACTTAACTTTGTATAGCCTGGGTCACACCTCACTGCCATGGAAGCTCTTTGGAGTAAGAATGCATACCAAGATTAGTTGAGTCAAGGTTTAAACACCTGGCAATGATGAATGTTAGGAATGTGCGTAGCTCGTACATACCATAGTGCATTAGTGCATGTGTGTATATATACTATATATATATATATATATATATATATATATGTGTGTGTGTGTGTGTGTGTCTGTGTGTGTGTGTGTGTGTGTGTGTGTGTGTGTGTGTGTGTGTGTGTGTGTGTGTGTGTGTGTGTGTGTGTGTGTGTGTATACTGTACAGTAATTGATTTAGAGTATATGCATAGATATATACAACAAATAATATTACAGGTTACTCTATACCTACCCAAAGTGATAGTGAGTTAAGAGGAGTAAAAAATGTACATAGTAATCCAAGGGGCAGGCCAAACGTCACCCTCAACCCAATGTGTACAGTCATGAACAAAACTTTTATGCCATTATGTTTTTATCACATAAATATAAAGTTACCAATACTTGTCGCTATTTAACCACTGGCTTTTTACAGTTCGCCTCTTCTTCCTCCCTCCTTCTTAACCGTCACCGACATGGAAAGAAATACTAATCTTTTTTCCATGACTGTACATATATACATACATACATACATACATACATTCCCTCACAAATTATTCACCCAAAACGTTTGCCTGATACCCGGCCCGAGGAACCCCTTAAAATATATATACCTACTTGAGATGACACTAATTATAAAGCATTGTGAGGGCTTGGAAGACATGGAGGAGGGATAATAATGTACAGGAAAAACATATATATATAAGAAAAAATGTCCTAAATACACGTAGCCGCTTACCATATGGAGGGAAGGGTAATATTCGTGGATAGAATGGAAGCCAGAAATATTATGGTGGTCCTGTGGGTAATAATTGTGGGTTCAGTGTGGAGAGGGAGGGAGGGAGGGAGGGAGGAAGAAGTGATACCTCATACCTCGACTCTTGTGGTGTGTTTAGAGGTGGGAGTGTATGGGTGTTGGAAGGTGGGACGTGGGTAAAGGAGGGTAGAATATGGGTGTGTCTCACAGTGTCTGGGAGGTGGGAATTGGAGTTGAGGATGAGATACGAGTGGAAAGTTGAATGGGACATGGATAAAGGTAAAAGTAGAACAATAACAAAAAAAATCTATCTATCTATCTATAGGTGAGGACAGTCGGCCAAGAATTCAGAAGAAAAAACGAGGAGGAGGTTATCGGTGTCTTCAGTTTAATGGTTCCAATATTCATGAACATCGACTCACATTTAGCTCTTTGTGTGTGTGTGTGTGTGTGTGTGTGCGTGTGTGTGTGTGTGTGTGTGTGCGTGTGTGTGTGTGTGTGTGTGTGTGTGTGTGTGTGTGTGTGTGTGTGTGTGTGTGTGTGTGTGTGTGTGTGTGTGTGTGTGTGTGTGTGTGTGTGTGTGTGTGTAGAAGCTCGGTCAGGCGTTCTGGAAAACACAAACGCCTTAGTCCATTAGCATTTCAATTACACCTATTACATGTACTTCCTTAATCATGCGTTCGTACGTGTGTGTGTGTGTGTGTGTGTGTGTGTGTGTGTGTGTGTGTGTGTGTGTGTGTGTGTGTGTGTGTGTGTGTACCTCCCCATCCCTCGCGACGTGTGAGTGTTTATCAAGCGCAAAAATGAGAAAAAATTGAGTCTTTCTATTCTGATTTGAACTCCAAGCCATCGCAGCCGACCAACTCCTCTCTCCCTCCCAGTAAAGTTCACCATCGTCTGGACTCAACACTTCGCTCTATACATGGACCTCACAACACAACAACAACAACAATAACAATACCAACGCAACACTGGCCCTTCTACCTTGCAATATCTCATGACACTCACTAAAAACAACAACAACAACACTTCCATCATCAAATTTTGCATTAACATACAGCAAAATATCCAACCTGTCAAATAAATATCACCTATATTAATAACCCCTATAATATATAACTTAAGAATAATACACGTAGAGTTCTAAGTGAAAATTAACACAGAGATGCGAGTGAGTCTGGACGAAGAATTTCAAGACGCGTGCGAAAGGTTTGGGTAAGAGTGGTGTGGTGTGGTGTGGAGTGCGAGCCAGCCAGCCTGAGCACGCCCGGGGCCGCTCCCTCGTTACGTCGGTGATAATGGATAAAATTGCCGTCGGCGTTTTTCAATGACTGCAACAAACGTGGTCAGATTCGTCGATTTTTCAGTCTCGTTCGCTCCACACACACACACACACACACACACACACACACACACACACATATATATTCCAAATACACACACACACACATACACAATTCTAAATACATACACGAAATACATACGGTATACACACTCTATAATACACACACATACAATTCAAAATACATACACTCAAAGGCATATTGCATATACACTTCATAATATATATACACATACACACAATTACAAACACATAAAAAAAAAAAAACTGACCCCCCCCCCCCAACAACCCCCATGTTTGGTTCAGCCTTTGCTCTATATATTTTTTAAACTTCCTTCATATTTGTTGTGTTGTTAATATATCTCTTTTTTTTTTACCTTTCCTCTTGTATGATATGTGAGCTTATATCTTTTTTGTCTATCTCTTTCTCTCTCTTTTTTCTGTGCCCCTCTCTCTCTCTCTCTTTTGTATGTTTTTTTCTGTTTATTCTATGCCTCTTTCTCTCTCTTTATTGTATGCCTCTTTCTCTTTATTCTATGCCTCTTTCTCTCTCTTTATTCTATGCCTCTTTCTCTCCAATCTATACCTCTTCTCCCTCTTTTAATAATCATATGCATGCCTCTTCTATCCCTTATTTTCTAGGCTTCTACTCTTTATTATTATTATTATTATTATTATTATTATTATTATTATTATTATTATTTTATGGCTAGTTTCTCTTAACTATTCCATTATTATACTGTTTGATAATTCAGCTCTTCATCGTATATATAAGTACTTTTTTCCGCCTCTTTCATGTTTGTGTGTTTTTTGGACTTGACATTTTCTCTAATATGTTTTACACTTGGTTGTGCTTCTCTTGATTTGTGTCCTTCCTCTGTCCTTTTTTTTTTTTTACATATAAATCTTTATCTATCCTGATTTTTTGCCTCTAAACTCATGTGTATATTCTGATTTCCATTTAAATTTTAGTGTTTGATAATAGTTAGGTTTGTTTACTTATACTACCTTTTCCCTCTACTTTCACCTGTATATATATCCTTTGGTGGCATGAATTTTCCTCGACTAAAAAAAAAATATATACCGGTACCGTATAATATATAAAAAATGGTCAGTGCTTGCTTGTATATCAAAATTATGATGGTGTATGTTTTATGTCGCTGTGAAGGGACTACCCGAACAATATCTTAGCTTTGATACTCCAGCTTCCTTCAAACAGCGATAATCGTCTCGTGTTAGTTCGATAAAACACAAAATTAATCAACCACTGTTTACGAGTTCATTTGACATCGACCATGGAGTCAGAGGAACTCTTGGGAATCCGTATGACCCTCCTTTTTTTTTTTTTTTTTTTTTTTTTTTACTTTTTTTTTTTTTTAATTTATGATTTTTTTTTTTCGGGCCGACTCATTATGGCAGGGGAAGAACACGGAAGTTTTAAGCTGAGTGACCTATGAATTGTGAGAGTCCTGTGATGGTTGGTGATGGTGGAGGTGATCGTAGTGGTGGCAGTGGTAGTGGTAGTGATGGTGGAGGTGGTGGTAGTAGTGATTGTGGTGGTGTTTAAGGTAATAGTGGTGGTGGTAGTGCAGGTGGTAGTGGCGCTGGTGGTGATATTGAGACATTTCTGTTTTATTGTCCTGTGTTACATTTAGTTCATGTTATATGTTTTGCTTCTTCTTTGACTTTGTTTTGATGTGTTCTTTGTCTGTTGCAATTCTTGGTCAGTGTAATATACAATCTGTTTTTGCATGTTGTTTTTCCTCCGTTCTGTATTTTCTCTCAATGTTCTTATCACTTTTTCTGCTTCCTATAATAATTTCTTGCTTTCCTTTGTGTGTCTATTTCTCTCTCCTGCTTTATCAATTGTTCCCTCGTCTAACTCTCCTCTTTCTCTTCCTCCGTTTCCCTTGCTTCCCCATCTCCTCAACTCACTTCTCCTTCCCACACATTCGCTCTATTTCTGTCCTATTTTATTCACTCTCTCCTCCTCCTCCACCTACTACTCCTCCCCTTCTCCTCCTCCACCTACTACTCCTCCACTCCCCACCTCCTCCTCCTCATCATCCACCTACATTTCCTCCTCCTCCTCCTCCACTCCCCACCTCCTCCTCATCCACCTACATCTCCTCCTCCTCCTCCTCCTCCCTCACTCTCCCAACATTTCCCCTCCCCCAGACCCCTACTCACCCTCACCCACCACTCTCTCAATTAGCCCGTATTGACTGGGTCCCCAAAAAAGAAAGACTAAAAAAAAAAGAGAAAAATAAAAATAAAAAGCCACCCCACGTTCCCTACTCCTAATACGTGTAATGGCAAAACCCGCTTCTGGCTATATTTAAGGGGGGGGATTCTCTTGTTGGTGAATTGGAAGGCTACTGATTCCTCCAAGCTATACCAAAAAACAGACGCCCTCAATGCTTTTACTAGGGGATCTGTTTCCTGGCCAAGTTGGGAGGAATCGGAGCCCTTCCAATTCACCAACAAAAGAATCTCCCCTTAAGACCAGGTATTGGACAATGGCTTAGATGAAAGAGGAAGGCTGCTTAAAAAAAATATGAAATGGTTCCCAGCAGTGTGATTTTAAACCCGAGTAGCTGTGTGTGTGTGTGTGTGTGTGTGTGTGTGATGGGGAAGTGAGTGAGTGTAGTGATGGTAATGGAAATGTGAGGGTGGTGGGGCTGGAGGTGTGTGTGTGTGATGGAGAAGTGTGTAGTGATGGTGATGGAAATGTGAGAGTGGAGGGGCTGGTGGTGATGGGAAAAAGGGATGGATGTTTGGAGGAGACAGGAGATGTAAGGACTTCAGAGGTTAGGTTAGGTTAGGTTAGGTTAGGTTAGGTTAGGTTAGGTTGGAAATATGCTTCATGAACCTCGTTACCTATTTAATCCCAGGTGATGATATCAGGTAACCGGGTGGTCAAGGTGATAAAGAGGCCGAGGTAAGATGGTGAAAGAACGGGGATGATGATGATGAAACTCACGATGGGGAAATGAAGATAATTAATTAAGGATTGGTGTAGGAATATTTAGGGAAGTGACGGTGGTTTGAGGATGAAGCAAGGGTGATTATGAAAGTCTGAAAGTAGACATATATAGCTATATATTTATTTAGATATACGTTTAAAAGGAGGATAGATTTAGGATTTTGGTGTTTTATATAGTGGGATTAGGACAACATTTGCTGAGGTAAAGATGGAGGTGAATGTTACACACTTCAAATCTTCAACTAACACAAACAAAGTCCAAAGGAATAGTTGATACACATCCCAAACACGAAATACAAAAGACCTTTCAAACCAGCTATCTTATAACACTTTATAAAATGTTGGTGTATAACGAACATACATGATACAAAAAAATACAAAAATAAATGAATAAAATCCCAGATTATATAACGGTAGATATTAAAGGACGCTACTTAACGCAGACACTGAATAACTACTCAACTCCCTCACTCCCTCAACCTGATGTACGACTTCAGGAACGAGCACAAAGACCAATTCGAACCGCTGTCATCTTGAAGCCGTTTACAAGCCGACCCGATTAGTCAGTGGCAAAGTTCTTCACCTTGGTTAGTTGTCAGACAGTCACGGAAGGAAGGAAGGAAGGAAGGAAGGAAGGAAGGAAGGAAGGAAGGAAGGAAGGAAGGAAGGAAGGAAGGAAGGAAGGAAGGAAGGAAGGAAGGAAGGAAGGAAGGAAGGAAGGAAGGAAGGAAGGAAGGAAGGAAGGAAGGAAGGAAGGAAGGAAGGAAGGAAGGAAGGAAGGAAGGATCTGCCTGTCTGCCTCCCATCCTCAATGCCAGCCTGCCTGTCTGTTTGTCTCCCTACTTGTCTTCCTCCCTCCCTGCCTTTATCCCTCCCTGCCTGCCCGTCTGAATGATTCCTTCCCTGCCTATCTATTTCCCCCCCTGCCTGTCTGCCTGCCTTCCTCCTTGCTTGTCGCCCGGGGTAGGAAGCCGACTTCTCACCTCTATTGTTAAGGCAAATGAAGAAAACCTTGAAATTAATGGTAGCTGATTAAAATGAATTAGAGGTTTGACGTGTCCGGGATGCTCCAAGTGAGATGCATACCTTCACTTCCACGGTTTTATATTTATCA
Source organism: Petrolisthes manimaculis (assembly GCA_034508575.1). Taxonomy (NCBI): domain Eukaryota; kingdom Metazoa; phylum Arthropoda; class Malacostraca; order Decapoda; family Porcellanidae; genus Petrolisthes; species Petrolisthes manimaculis. Next base: position 31,468 of record JAWZYT010007361.1, on the reverse strand, counting down.
TTAGGTATTAAAGGGTGCGAATTAACCTCTGAAACACAATCCAGGGCTACACACTTACCAAATCCTATATATTCCTTATCGTTCGTAGTTTCAGATTCTTGTGTTATGGTGAATACATTGGAGGTTTTAATTCCTCGATGGTGAGCAGATATAAAACAAACACCAACATAAGGTTTGCTATCTGGCATAACTATGAGAAACGAATGTCCACAAGTACCGTATACTGGACATGATCAGTATTTTATAATTGTGTGTGTGTGTGTGTGTGTGTGTGTGGGCGTGTGTGTGTGTGTAATATGATCTCAACTTAAAAGATGGAACAGACGAGAGTTATGGGAAAGAATAAAGCAGGATACAAAAGGAACTGCTTGATTAATTAAGAGAAGGAGGTTAATCTGAGGGAGACAGTACATGTTGCCGGATATGATACACCTTGAAGAAAATATGCGTGAGTGATACAGAGTTGCGTGAGTGAGGGAGATAAAGCTGAGTGAGGGAGAAGAAGAAACTGCGTGAGTGAGAAAAAATTACAAGAAGGGGATACGATATAACAAGTATGCATGAATAAAAAATTAAGATCAGATTACGTGAGTAAAAATTGTCAGGTTGCGTGAGTGAGTGAGATGAAGCAAGTTCGTTCCGTGAGCAAGAGAGGTCAAATTACGTGAGTGGAGAAGGTCAAAGAGCGTGAGTAAGCAAGGTCAGGTTTGTTCCGTGAGCAGGAGGAGAAGGAGGTCAGATTGTGTGAGTGGAGAAGGTCATATTTCGTGAGTAAGTGAGATTAATTTTTTTCCGTGAGCATAAGGGAGGTCAGGTTGCGTGAGTGTGTGACCTCTGACCCCTCCCCCGACCTCACAAGAAGCCCGGTGACGCCCTTATGAGTCAGGTTAAATTAATTAATGCTAATCCAGTGCCTATGAGGTCAGAGGTCACGTGGGTGGGCTTGTAAGTACATAAGTGATAAATAACAGTGTTGACCTCTTCACTCACGAGGAAGATGGATGGATGGATAGATGGATGGATGGATGGATAGATGGATGGATGGATAGATAGATAGATAGATAGATGTATGTATGGATGAATGGATGATTGAAAGGATCTATGTATGTATGGATGGATGGATGGATGGATGGATTGTTGAAGGGATGTATAGATGGATGAATTGACAGATAGATAAATGGATGAATAGATAACTTATAAGATATAAGGATATACACATACTTGATCATTAATAACAGATAACAGAGTCAAAGATCAATTAATAAAATAAAGATAATGTGAATAATAAATGTAGATGTATAATTATAATAACCTTGAACATAGATGCAGTCAGTTACTTTCATATCTGAGTTTACAAATAAATCATAATTCAATTAGCAGGATGCATTTGCCTCCTCATAAATTCTCACCAAAAACAATAACAAAATTAAATAAGCTAATAAGTGCAGCAAATAGATGACTGACTCTCCTTGACAAAACATCATGTGGCTCCCTTAATTAACATCATAGGTAAAAGCATAAGGAATAAATGAATACAATAAAATGACCATTAAGGAAAAATATAAAGATATATTATACGGTATATCTGGATAAGTTAAGTTTATAAGATGGACCTGTTGCCATGTATAATTTTGTAGGCCTACCATACAGTATAAACATTAGGAGCTTCAACACTGAAAATATGCATAATAGTATGATGATTCCTGTATGAAAGTGTACAAAGGCAAACATCAACAACAACAAGAACGTATATACTGTATATCTTAAGCAGAGAATTATTGCACAAGTTGCCAAGGTTCAACACCGTAATGTATACTTTTATAAAGACGGGGAAAGGAACGAATGATTAAACAGCGATAAAGATCCAAGAACCACCCATCCATAAACCAGTATAAATCAAAGTACAAGTATGTAAACAGCCGTGAATAATTAGGGGTCTGGAATTACACATCTTGAATACCTCGACACCTGCACCACAACAGATGCCAGCCGTGTGTTCCTACCCGGCCACATGCATCACACCCTAGGCCCATTTACATCACCTATAATTTGGAGCGCATAATGACCAGGCTGGGCTATAATTACCGTAATTAATGATTTGGCCATCAGCCTCTCCTCTGCCCGCCCCGGGTAGGTTAACACTGGGTGCCTAATGTAGTCTGGCGCCCTTACCTTCCCTTCCCTGGTCATCTCTCTCTCTCTCTCTCTCTCTCTCTCTCTCTCTCTCTCTCTCTCTCTCAGGTTTATACAGGATGTTCCATGGGCCTGAAACCAAGGCGTAATATAAATAATTCATCAAACAGGCCATTTATCTTATTAACTTTTCATTTTGTTTCGTCTCATTATGTGCAACAACAGCTACAGAGTTTAGTTCAGAATATATCTATGGGACATCCTGTGGTAGCTGTTCATTCCTCCTATTTCATTCCTTTCTCTCTTTACCCTATACACTCCCTTTTACAAAACTATTCCTATCCATAACATATAAGGATGAATGTGAGTTTATCCTAGCTAGGTAACCTCTCTCTATATATATTCATTCGTGGTCGTGTGCAGTGAAATCATTCCTCCTCCTCCTCCTCCTCCTCCCATGTCCCTTGCATTACCTTTCCCACTTCACGCTCAGCAAGTCACAGCGTGGGAGGTGAGGACATGCAGATGGAAGGGGAGAGAGAGAGATGTGTTTGTGTTACGGGAATGTGGTTCATATACTTGTGTTGAAAAGAGATTAAATTTTGCCTGTTGTAGAAAATTAGAAGAGGATTATATTATGAACATGACTATATAATTCCATCTCTGTATTTCTGTTTATATATTTATGCTATCAATGTTGTGTTATAGTACTGGTTTATGTCGTCGTGAATCGCAGTTAGACAACATATTCTAGTCATACCTCTAAAATATCTCTTGTTGATGTTATGTTGAAGGACTGTGTGTGTTAAGTTTTTTTTTTTTTTTTTTTTTTTTTTTTAACATGTGTGTTGTTATGCTGTGGACATGAGATGGGTATGTATGTTGTGGACATGTGGTGTGTGTGTGTTGTAGTGTGGAAGTGTAGTGAGTATGAAAATTGCTGTGTGGACTTGTGGTGGATATGTGTGTTGTGGTGTGTATATGTGTTGTGTTGTGGTGTGTATATGTGTTGTGGTGTGGGCATGTAGTGGGTGTATATGTGTGTTGTAGTGTGAGCGTGTGGTGGGTAGTGTGTGTTGTGTTGTGGTGTGGTGTGGGCGTGGGGTGGGTACATAATACAGTACCTTCCTGGGTGGCCTATACGAATTATGGACTAGGACTGTACCCTACTCACCCACACCTCACACCCTCCCCTCTCTCTCTCTCTCTCTCTCTCTCTCTCTCTCTCTCTCTCTCTCTCTCTCTCTCTCTCTCTCATACCTCCAGCATGGTCCAATTTCACACTCGTGCCCAGTCGATTTGAAAGCCCCCGAAAGAAAGATGATGCTCAGTGTGATTTGACTCTGTGGTGATTAATTTAGAAGACATACTGTATTATTATATAGTTCTACCCATACCCACCCTAGCTGGCATTTGAACTGTGTGAGACGTCTTTGGTCTATGTGGATGTTGTATAGTATTATTTCTGGGAGACTGAATTGAAGCCAAGGAATATATCAGTCATCGGGTCAAGTATGTTCATTATAAAGTGGTCATGAGAAAAGTACAACACATGTATCCATTCTCATTTATTTACTGCATCGTTAAATTCGGTCATTTATTGCAGGCAAGTTACATTCACATATTCTTCTTTCTTTTGAATGGGAAGGCTTTGTGATGAAATGGGTGGACGTGTGAGGTCGTGGGGTATCTGGAAGAGCGTAAGGGTGTGTGTGTATGAGTATGTGGGAGGGTGAATGAGTATGTGGGAGGGTGAATGAGTAGAGAGAGGGTGAATGAGTAGAGGGAGAGTGAATGAGTGTGTGTGAGGGTGAATGAGTATATGGGAGGGTGAATGAGTGTGTGTGAGGGTGAATGAGTGTGTGTGAGGGTGAATGAGGGTGTATGTGTGTGTATGTGTGTGAGGGTGACAGGACGGTGTAGTGACTCATCAAGCATGTAGCAGCAATCACACCACCCCACACTCCTTACTAACACATGCATGGCCTCTCTTCCCTGGCCAGGCCTCTCCACGCCCTCTCCTCCCCACGCTAGGTCCTTCCACGCCCTCTCCCCCCACTCCAGTCCTCTCCACGCCCTCTCATCCACCGCCAGGCCTCTCCACGCCCCCTCATTTCTCCTCACCACGCCCTCTCTCTACGATCTCCTTTTCCTCTACATGTCCCCTCTCTACACCCCTTACCACGCCATATATTTTTCTCTACTATCTCTCCATTCCTTTCCCTCCATTTCCACACCTTCACCACCCACTTTCTTTATCCTTCTCCACGTCCTTCCCTCTTCCCCTCATTTCTATCCCCTCCACGCCCTCTCCCTCCCTCCCCAAGCCCTTTCCAAATTTATCCCTATACTTCCAATCCCCCTCCCAGCCCTTCTCACCTTCACCCCTACATCACCTCCCCTTTCCTCTTCATACTTTTCCCAACTTCCACCACAGTTTCCCTCCCCTTCCATGCTTTCTCCACCCTTACCCCCACTTCCTCTTCCTCTCCATATCATCCCCACCTTCCCCCACACTTCCACTCCCTTTCCATGTCCTCCCCATATTCACTCCCACTTCCCCTTCCCCTCCCCACCTTCACTCCCACTTCCCCTCCCCATCCATGCCCTCCCCACCTTCCCCTTCACTTCCCCTCGGGCCTCAGCTCCTTGCATCCATCCATCTCCCCACTACTTCTACCCATTTATGACCCTGTGTTAATTAAAACTTCCTACACCCGTCCTCCTTCTCGTTCGTCTCTCACTCGTTTCTTTCAATTTAAACTTGGCTGTGAATTACTCCCAATTGTGTCGTGTCATGCAGTTTGTTTGTTAAGTAGCCCCGGACCCGCCTGGGACTCGTATTACACAAGTTCTGGCGGTAAGGCACGGCACGGCACGGCACGGCACGGCACGGCACGATGCTACGGGATGGGTACGGCTACAGTCTGAGTCACTCCCACGACCACCAGAGCCATTACCATTACCACCACAAGCACTATTACTACCACCACCAACACCACTACAACCACTATTACTACCATCATTACCATCACCATCACCACCAACACCAACACCACCACCAACACCGTCACCATCACCACAATACCATCATCACCCTGCAAACCAAGTACTGTACGACCATCACATTGTTCCTTCTGGTCCACTCTGGTATAATATTCAAATAAAATAATATAAACACAAACCTTATTATTACTTATCATTACTTTCATCCGATCAGTCTGTCAAAGTTTTCAGTAAATTAAGAATGTGTACAGAAAACTATCATTCCACCTGCTATAACTTTAACATCTTTTTCTTGTTCTTTTACAGTTTGTTCTTTTACAATTTTTTTTTAATGTTCTTCTACAGTCTCAATCTAAAAACTGTAACTTGTTGGATATAAAATTTGTATTGTGACTGTACATAGCCTTACCAAAATCACCACAACAGAGAGAGAGAGAGAGCCAAAATCACCACAACAGAGAGAGAGAGAGAGAGAGAGAGAGAGGGAGGTGATGAGACAGACAGACAGAGATACAGAGAGTGAGAGAAGGAGGGAGCTAGCCAGGCGGAGTGAGATCAGAGTACCAGGGAGACCAGTCCAAGCCACGTGGGAGTGCTCGCTGTGTCTCTCCAGGTCACAACCCCATTATAAAGATGAGCCCCGTACTGCCAGCTTGTCCATTTGGGTTCAGCCATGCCCGAGCCTCTCACACCAGCTGTCATTGTGCCCGGGTCCTTGTTCGCTACACCTCCTTTGTTTTTTATTTTTCATGTCATTGTTCGTGTCTGGCTTTGTTTTACGTCGGGTCTGCCTCCTCCTCCTCCTCCTTCTACACCTCCTCCTCCTCCTCCTCCTTCTCCTCCTCCTCCTCGTCCTCCTCCTACACTTTCTCCTCCTCCTCCTCGTCGTCCTCCTCCTCCTCCTTCCTAAGATCTTTTTCCTCCTCCTCCCCCCACTCGAACACATACACACACACGTGCACACAAACACATACACACACAGATACCAACATACACAAACACGCACACGTTACTCCCCTCCATTACTAACCTCTTTCCTCCTCTACTATCTCCTCCTCATCAACATCTCTCCTATATCTAAACATCCAACTCCCCTGCGTACACATGCATGCGTTTCTTTTGTTTTCATATTCTTTTTATCACTCTTTCCCAACCTCCACCCTTCTCTTATCGCCTTATCGCGTTTATCGCCTCAAAATATTCGGTCCTCCTCACTCCATCCCCTTCATCTCCCCAATACTGCATGATAGTCCAGATTTTCCTATCCTCCCCTTCTTGGTCTCTTATTTCTCCTATTCCATCTATCACTCCCCCATAGCATCACCCCTCCACCCTATCTTTCTCCTTACTATTGTCTCCATGTCCCCCCCCCTCCTCTCACCACCTCTACGTACACCACTCCATGTCCTCACCCCTACTATCTCCTTACCCTCCTCTCCTTGTCCCCTCCCCCCCCCCCTCCTCTCACCACCTCCTTTCGTCCCCTTGTTTGTCATCTCAATTGTGACGTCACCCTCCCTTCTCTCTCTCCATCCTTGCCCCTTTGCCTCTTCCTCCTCATCTTTACTTCCTTGTTCATCCTTCCTGTCTTTATCCTTTCTCGTTTACCCTTCCCTTATTCTTCCTTATACATTCCCCCTACCCTCTTCTTTATATAAATATTTTCCCATACTTCCATTTAATATTTTCCTCCTATCTTTTTTTCCTTACTTACTCTTCCTTGTCCTCTTGCATCTTTCATCCACCCATATTCCCTACCTACCCCCCTCGACCCCCCTTCCCCTGTGACGTGTTGAATAAAAAAAATGTGGGGCTGGAAAAGAAAAGATAGAAAAATCAGTGTAATATCGTGAATCTCAATAAACGTCTTCCAAATGAGGATGAGAATTATTTTGATTGGATTTGTGTGTAGGTACAGTCACGAGCACAAATAAGTAGCCTATTCAAGTGTGCCTCAAATACATAGTGCTAGTAAATAAATGCACAATAAGATCTCCATGGGAATTACTTCATTGGTGAGTTGGACTGTTCAAAGCATCAAACAAAACTGTATACTTATTAGTGCTCGTGACTGTACATACATGGATACACTGCCCACTAGGCCTTCCCTGATTCGCCTTTGTATAGTCACAGTCAGTAAATAGTACATACCTTTCATATCTTCTGAAAAGTCCGTAACCCAATCAGACTAATCAAGCCCAACCTGACATATCACAACTGAAGCTAACCTAACCTACCTCAAACTAGTTATCGCCTAAACTTTACCCAAATCATATAACACACGTAAGTATCAAAATATGACAACAGATTGAGGCTGAGTGAGACCGACTGACCGCACCTACATATACAGTACTGTAAACCAGACACATATACCAGATGGTTCACTTTGGTTACCGTACAGTACTCCCATTTCAACCTTCCATCCTATTATTATACTTACCGAGGGAAAATTTATACATAGAGTTACCTACTGTGACTGGTACCAGGATTTGTTGCCGTGTAATAAATATATCCAATAAATTCCGCGTTTCATAAAGCTTGTTTTTAAATCTTGGTTAAAATATGCCGGTTCCTTTCTAAATAATATGAACTTGAGATACACGATTGTCATTCTGTACCTTCCAGTGTTTATGTATAATTATTTTGTAGTTGTAAGTTTCATTGTTGTTAATTAATCTGCCCCATGAAAGTTTTGATGGAATGTTTACAAACACTGACTGAACTGAACGCCTTTTTATTACGACTCTCACCTGTTACCTTCATTGAGAGTGAGACTAATAAACAGCCACACAAACACAGTGAAAGAGAAAGATTACAGAGACATAGATGTAGACAGATAGATAGATAGATAAGTAGATAGATATAGATAGAGATACAGAGACAGACAGGTAGATATAGGTACATATTATTAAACAGATATGGAATAAGAAGATAAAATGGACACACAAACAGAGAGAGATGAGAGAGAGAGAGAGAGAGAGAGAGAGAGAGAGAGAGAGAGAGAGAGAGAGAGAGAGAGAGAGAGAGAGAGAGAGAGAGAAATAGACATATAAAGAGAGACAGAGTGGCCGGGCAGAAAGACACTGTAGGCTGTATAATTTAGTGGCAGTGTTTAATGCAACAATCCTAAATGCGAGAAAAAAAGCCCCCCTTTCGGGACTGCATTATTTAGGACCCCTCCGCCAGCCACACATCCTGCTTTTAAGATGGGAAGCAGCAGGGACGACAGGGAGGGAGAGAGAGGGAGGAGAGGGATGATGGGGGAGGGAAAGAGAGGGAGGAGAGGGACAGGGAGAGGGAGACAGAGGGAGGAGAGGGAGGATGGGGGAGGGAGAGAGAGGGACGATGGGGGGAGGGATTGTGGAGAAGGAAGAGGGAGAGAGGGAGGGAGGGAGGAAGAGGAAAGGAGATGTAGAGGAACAGAGGGAAAGTGGGAGGTAGGGAAAGGGTTGTAAATGAGTGAGAGAAAATGATGGGAAAGAAGGAAAGGAGGGAGAAAATAAAGTATTAGAAAGAGATGGAAGGAAGGAAGGAAGGAAAGCACTGAAGAAAAATTAGAGGAGAGGAAAGGGAGGAGGAGGGAATGAGAAAGAGAGAATAGAAGGAGTAAGTGAGAAAGGAAAGGGTAAAAGAGACAGAGAATAAGGCAGGAGTGAGAAGGGAAAAGGAAAGAGAAAAGTGAAAGAAGTATATAGGAAGAGAGAGAGAGAAAGAGGGAAAGGCAAGAGTATAGGAAGAAAATAAGAGAATAAACAAAAAACAAGAGTACATGAGAGGGAGAGGAAGAGAATGAACTAAAATGAGTGAGTGAGTGAGTGAGTGAGTGAGTGAAGGATGCAGGATAATTATACACACAACATCAAGCAGGAGAGAGCTGGAATAAATATAGATCCTACTATTAAAACAAAGTAATGCATGGAAGGAAAGTAAGTACATTATTTATGAGGAGTGTTGTGGAATTTAGTGGTAAAATGAGTCTGTACCGTTTTAGGCCATTTTGTGTTTTGTTGACTAGAGTGTATAATGTAATTTTGACATGTGAAGTTTATGTGTGTGTAATTATATGTTTGTCTCTCCGTTGGTAATGTAATAATTTGGCGTGTATGTATGTGTGTGTGTGTGTTTGTGTGTTTGTGTGCCTGTATACTTGTATGAAGTTTGTATGATGTATGCTTTGTGTGTGAATGTGTGTGTGTGTAATTGTTTGTTTGTGTGTGTTTATGTGTGTGTGTGTAATTGTTTGTTTGTGTGTGTTTATGTGTGTGTGTGTGTGTGTGTGTGTGTGTATGTGTGTTTGTTGGGACGTATATAAATTCGGTCTAAATCCCTAATGGAAGAGTTATGCGTTACTGAGTCTTTCTAATACACCACTATAGTTAACAAAACTTAAGAAAAGAAAAAAAACGCGGCGGGTAAAGGATGGACCAAAAAACCCTGTATATAAACTATGCTGAAAAAAAAAAAAAAATTGATTGTTACTCCTCCTTCTGGCACTGTACGTAATCACTTCAAGTTTGGTTGGACCAGCGAAGCGGGCCGGGTACAGCAAGTCATAATATAGAAAGAGTACACTGACCACGGCTGACCACTTACTTAAGGTAATGTAACGCTTAAGAGGGAGTTAGAAAAGAAGGTTAGGGAAAACAATTATTGTGTGATTAAAGATGAAAAGTTGAAACTGATTGGCTGGGTACTAAATGGATGTCAGAGTAATCCTACGAGGCAATCTCTAGAGGGTAATAGGGTATACACTGGTTCATTCTCTCAGAGTCAAATTAGAACAGAAATATCGCCTCTACGAACGACTAAGCAACTGAGGATAGATGGCGAACTGTGTTTTGTCGTTTAGACCACAGAGAATTTAGTCCTATTATAACTGGCTAAGGGAACAAACTTTTGTACACCATAGATACTGTACAGTCGGCGGAAAAAGTCGTGTCGCATCACTTAGCGTTTCTTGAAGGAAAACATAAAGGATAATCAAGGAACCAACACATTCATCACCAACACAGAGGTACAATATCCAAGAAGACTAAATAGTAAACTACTCTGGGTTTTTATATTACGAGATTGTGAAGCTTATATTTCCATACACTACTTCATGTCTTGGCAGATGTGGCGACACGACTTATGCCGCCAACTGTACCTCCTTATGCAATTTGTCCCGTAGGGGAGAGTGAGGAGGAAGGAATCAGTAAACCTTCCTTTGAACGACAATAATAATTAAGAGACAGCTCTCTAAGGTATTGCTCTGAGCTGGAATGATATAGCTTGAGATTACTGAGAGAAGGTAAAATCATATCCTTAAGTACACAGAAACATAATCACGATAATGAAATGATTACCATAATGTCAACAGTAATGCCGTATGACGATATAGATAAGTCCTTCATTAGTGATAAGTGCCTCAAATTGATGTCAATCCTTGTACTTTTTTCCTCATCTGAATATACAGTGAATATATGTTGTCTAAGATTACTGTTTATCCTTGGTAGAAGCTGTTCTAAGTCTCTTACGTTGTAGGGAATGACTTGTATATACAGTAGGATAGGTTACCAAAGGTTTGATTTTAATGTTAGACCAGGTTAGGTTTAGATTGGGTTACGTTGCAAGTAAGGGAAAATTCACACGAAAATAATTCTTGTTAATATATATAGCTGAACGCATTTCCCTAAATCATGACGAAGTTTGGAGGTATAAAGATCCAATGCTCTCCCTCTAATATATTACAAAACCATCCACTGAATATTAAGGCTACTTGTTATCATCGCTTACTTACCTTTACTTCAGGTTAAGAGGAGACGATGTGCTCGGCAGGAAAGAAGGAATGATGCCTGGAAAAGAAAAAAATATATATGTAACAAGAGGTAATAGAATGGTGTCTAGGGGAAGGTGTTATGATGCAATTAATAACTTTTCAATCAATTTAAGATGTGATTGAAGAACTGAATACCTAGATTGGGACAGCGTGTGGAATGGACTCACCCACCAAGCAAATATTTTTTTTTGTAATAATAGAATTTAAGGGTAGCAAAAATTTGTAGATAAAGATACTACACAAATGTTACGAGGATTGTTTGTAACTATTGCACTTGGCAGTACGGCTACAACAAAAATTCACCACAACAGTACTCAAGAAATTTTGAGCCAGTAGACTAAATACTCAGACAATTTAAGTAATTAAATTAACTAACAATAACTTCTGCTGCCTCACTGTAAATTCATGACGTGTGCATGGTAGCGTGGACTATAGTACCACTTTGGTAGATAAAGGCTCAATTGGACCTCGGTAACGGGCTTCACGAAACTATGTCCATTGTCTGAAATCTACATGTTTGATAGGTAGAGTTTCATATATAGGAGTAGTAAACAAACAGATGACCACAACGTCTGCCTTCAGGGGAACATACGAGTGAATCCTGTCAGTATTTTAAACCATTTCCTTGTCCTTATTAATGGGAGTTGTGCGTGTGTACTTGTGCATGTGTGTGTGTGTGTACTGTACGCTGCATACCTCACTGTAAGTATTTATGGGAGCAGGATGAACCAAGTAATGATCGTGAAAGGAAGGGAAGGGAAGGGAAGGGAAGGGAAGGGTTAGAATGGATGGAGGGAGAGTGATAGACAGTGTGGAGGTGGGAGAGTGGAGTTGAGAAATGAGCACAGGTAGTTTGGAGGAAGGAGGTGCTGTGGAGAAGAGGTGGAGGTGCTGTGGAGAAGAGGTGGAGGTGATGTGGAAGGTGATGTGGATTCGAAGAGGTGAAAATGAGGTGGAAAACAGGTGGAAGTGGAATGGAGAAGAGGTGAAGGTGGTGTGGAGGTAGGGGGCAGATAGTGTGGAGTGAGGGAGGGAGGGAGGGAGGGTAGGTGGAATGATAAGGGGGGTAAGCAGGAAGGAAGGAATTCGTTGTACTGTGACTTAAAAAAATAGCTGCATATTTTCCCCACGTTCACCCTTTGATACAGCACCGTATAGCCAAGGTCAAAAGTTCAGTCACGTGTGCAATCATAATCAATGTATATTAAAAATTGCAACTTTCAAAACTTCAAAAACGCTAATTTATGCAAATTTATACAATTTTTAACGATTTTACTATAAAATGTGGCATCTTCACTACTCCCCAGAGATACAAGAGACATTGCCCTTTATATTTGGCAGAGAGGTAGGTAGGTAAGATGTGGGTGGTAGGTAGGTAAAATGTGGGTGGTAGGTAGGTAAGATGTGGGTGGGTGGGTGGTAGTTAATATGTGGGTGGAAGGTAGGTAGGTAAGATGTGGGTGGTAAGTAGGTAGTGAAGATGTCAATAATTATATGGGTGGGTGGTAGTTAAGATGTGGGTGGTAGGTAGGTAGGTAGGTAAGATGTGGGTGGTATGTAGGTAGGTAGGTAAGATGTGGGTGGTATGTAGGTAGGTAGGTAAGATGTGGGTGGTATGTAGGTAGGTAGGTAAGATGTGGGTGGTAGGTAGGTAGTGAAGATGTCAATAATTATATGGGTGGGTGGTAGTTAAGATGTGGGTGGTAGGTAGGTAGGTAGGTAGGTAGTGAAGATGTCAATAATTATATGGGTGGGTGGTAGTTAAAATGTGGGTGGTAGGTAGGTAGGTAAGATGTGGGTGGTAGGTAGGTAGATAGGTAGTGAAGATGTCAATAAATATATGGGTAGGTGGTAGTTAAGATGTGGGTGGTATGTAGCGAGGACGCCAATGTATACTGTGGTGGCCACAAGACATCTTCACTACTCACCATACACGAACATCTTCACTATTATTTGGAAGAGATATGTGGGTGGATTGGTGGGAGGTAGTGGTAATTGTGACACTTCAACACATCTTGGCGGGAGCGTGGGGTGGGGGTGGGGCGGGGTGAGCGAAGCGAGCAGCGCCGCAGGCAAAAGCACCCACGGCGTAGCCGTGTAATATATAATAATGCATAATAATTAGGTAGATGACGTCTTTATGATGTAACGATGTTATGCATTTGTCTTGCCGGTATGTGTAAAATGGACAAGTGACTCGGTACTTTGTTTCCTCGACTGTACACCCAACATTAAAGATTTCGTACCACCCGTTGTACTCGTCATTAATTCCAAAGCACGAGGAGACGAGACTTACAGCACGGTTGTATGTTATATAAGCAAGTACTCGTAACGGAATACTAATTTAACAAGTCCATATAAGTATTTAGTAACACGAATAATCTAAAATACAGAAGGGAGTTCGTTTGATCTGAATGTGAATGTGACCAAGACTATAAGGTAATGGTGTTGTTGGAAAATAAGAAACATCCACGGACGTCTTAATGAAGATGCATCGCCAGGATATGCAGACATACAAATCATTCAAACATTTATAGGTAATGTAGTGTGGGAAAAACTGTAAGTCTGGACAATGAAGTGAAGGAGAGAATAACACACACACACACACACATACACACACACACACACTTTCTCTTGCACGTTGTTCTCAAGCAAGAGCACACACGATATTAACACACATATTCTCAACCTCTACTCAATACTCCTACTCCACCACATCACACACACCGCACACACACACACACACACACACACACACGGACACAAACTACCCTTCATAATGATTGTTTGAGATCTAGGTATTGTTGGGAAAGACTGACTGGCTGGCTGACTGACTGACTGGTTAGTTGGCTGGTCGATTGGTAAACTGGTTGATTGGCTGATTGATTGGCTGACTGGTTGATTGGCTGACTGGTTGATTGGCTGATTGGTTGGTTAGTTGGCTGGTTGATTGGCTGACTGGTTGGTTAGTTGGCTGTTTCATTGGTTAACTGGTTGGCCTGATAAGTGTAGTGGTACCAAAAGGAGGACTGTCTCATTTGTTGTGTTCAATCTTTTGGACTTTGTATATTGAAAGATTAACGATAAAATTAACTTCTTTGCATGATAAATGAATATAAATATTAGAAAAGTAAGAAAATTTGAATATAGGCCTAATGGAAATTAATCTGGATGCTTATATGATAACTATTGCCAAAGAACTCTCTCTCTCTCTCTCTCTCTCTCTCTCTCTCTCTCTCTCTCTCTCTCTCTCTCTCTCTCTCACAAAAACAAAACATTCCCAGAATTACACACACACACACATACACACACACACACACACACTCATTATGGTATGTCTGAGAGGGGCTAAGCCAGGTGGGACGGGAAATGATGGGGGATGAGGCGAAGAGGGAGGAAATGAGGCCAGGAAGAAGAAGAAGGTATAGTATATGGATTCATGGTAGTTAATGTATTGGTTAGGAAGGATAAGGATGATAATAATGTTGTGTGATGAAAGGTAAGGAGGATGGATTAAGATGAATACAGTTAGGAGTAGCGAGAAAGGAAATACAATAATCTATACAGAATGAAGTAGAATATTATGCAATGTATTCTGAACATGAAGAATCATATGAATTTTCCTAATCGTTAAAATGATCTTCTGATATATATATATATATATATATATATATATATATATATATATATATATATATATATATATATATATATAAGTTTCCTGAATCGTATACTCGATATCACTATCAGAAAATGTTTATCACAAAATTTGTATTACTCGTGAAGATACACTAGTTCATACAAATTACTCCTACTTATGAATATCTAAATGTATCTGAAACCACTTTTTATTTATGTGTGGTATGTAACTCACAACCTATAGCTCCTACCCATTCTCTCTCTCTCTCTCTCTCTCCTATTATTACGTGACGTGCCGCGTATAAAGGGGGGGCGGGTGAGCGAGCAAGAAGCAGTGGAGCAGCAAAGGAGGATGGATGATTATTTATGACCACAACTGTACATTACGAGTGCAAAACGTGGCAGAGGACGCATTCGGACTATGTTGGAAAATTGGAAGGTGTGTGATTCCTCCAAACTATGCCAGGCAACAGACGCCCTCAGTGGTACTAATAGGGGATCTGTTTTGTGATAGAGTTAGGAGGAATCAAGAGACCTTCCAATTCACCCACAAGAGAATCTGCCCTTAAGCCGTCACATCGCTTTCAGACCAGAACACACGGTAATGACTCTTTTGATGGTAATTGTGCATTACTAGTACTACTATTATTACTACTACAACTACCACTACTACTACTATTACAACTACTACAACTTTTACTACTATTACTACTACTACTACTACTACTACTACAACTACAACTACTACTACTACTACTACTATTACTACTACAACTACTACAACTAATACTACTACTAATACATCACCATCGCTATTATACCACTTAATTTCACCACCACCGTTACCAACAACAACAACAACAACAACACATCGACCATCACTATCATCACCACAACTAACCACCAGATATCACCACCCACCACCACCATCATCACTAACAAACCATCAACCACCACCACCATCATTATCAAAAACATAACACCATCACCACCATCATTACCTCATCATCAAAATTCTCCACCATCACCACCAACAACAACATTTCCATCACTATTATTATCCTTTTATTTATTATTTATTTACTCTGTCATCCGTTTTTTTTTTTTTTTTCAGTTTCTCTCATCAATCATCATGTATATTAAAAATTGCAACCTTTCCAAACTTTCAAAAACGCTCATTTTTTCAATCATTTTATTCAATTCTTAACGATTCCAAGATAAAATGTTTCATCTTCACTATTCCCCAGAGATACAAGAGACAATTACCCGCGGGGCGGCGGCGGCGGCGGCGGGGGGGCAGCTGCGGCGGGGCGGCGGCGGCGGCGGCAGCGGCGGGGCGGCGGCGGCAGCGGCGGGGGCGGCGACGACGAATAATAATAAAAAAAAAAAAATAATAATAATAATAATAATAATAATACTAATAAAAAGTTAATTATTACAAAAAAAAAAAAAAAAAAAAAAAACTAATTATTACTAAACGACGGCGGCGGCGGCGGCAGCGACGGCGGCGGCGGCGGCGACGACGACGAAAAAAAAAAAAAAAAAAAAGTAATAATAATAATAATAATAAAAAAATAATTACAAGAAAAAAAAAAAAAAAAAAAAAAAAAAACGACGGTAGCGGCGGCGGCGGCGGCGGGGCGGGGCCGGCGGGGGCGGGGCGGGGCCGGCGGGGGCGGGGCGGGGCCGGCGGGGGCCGGGCGGGGCCAGCGGGGGGGGGGCGGGGGCGACGGGGCGGGGGCGGGGGCGACGGGGCGGGGGCGACGGGGCGGGTGCGGCGGGGGCTCTCTCCTCCCCTCCCCAAACCACCCATCATACTCTATCTTTTCCTCTCAACTTCCTTCCCAGTTCATATTTTATTTTTCTCTATATTTCTTTTCCTCTTATACTCCCATCCTCTATCCCCCTCTCCTTTATTCTATTTTACTTTACTTTACCCTACCTTTTTTACCTCCGACTGCATGTCTCCTATCCTAACCATTCCTATACCATTCTACCTCCTTCCCCTTCCCTACCCTACCCTATCCTTCCCTCACCTATCCACTCCTTCCCTCTTACTTCCCTCCTCCTTCCTCCCTTCCTTACTTTCAACCCCCTTGGGCCAACACACAGGAAGTTACCTCAAATTATTCTCTATCTATAAGTATGTAAATATGTCGTTTTTCCCCCCAGCCAAATGCATGCACTGACAGCCCTAATGTTGGAGTTCCGGTCACCCCCTACTGCTTGAGGAAGGGTTGGGGGTATGGCAGGGTGGGGGTTGTTGTTGAGGAGGAGGGGGGGGGGGGGGCGAAGGGAAGGGAGAAGAGTGCTTAGGAAATGGAAAGGATGGGAGAAGGGTGTTTAGGTAGAGGAGTGCATGGGAGAGGGAGTGGTTCATATAGGGAAGAGAAATGAGAGCTTAGGAAATGGAGAGGAAAGGGAGAAGAATGTTTACAGGGGAGTGGGCGAGGGAAGGGCAACGCTTAGGGTGAAGTAGTGATATAGTGATAGTTACCCTAATGGAGTGTTAATGATCAGGGTAGTGGGTGGGAGTGGAGACTAGAAACACACAGTGGGAGGGAGGGAATAGCAAGGGATTTTAAAAGGGTTGGGAGGAAAAGAGAAGGAAAGAGAACATATGTGAATAGAAATGTGACGAGGGAAGAAGAGAAGAAAAAAGAATAAAAGGGAAGGGAAAATAATGAAGGGTGGGGAATAATAAAGAAGGGAAAGGGAGAGAGAGTAAGGTATTGAGTGTGACAGAAACGAAAGCTAGAGGAAGTCTGATAAAAAGAGACAGTGAAAGGAACATAGGTGCATGGTTGAGAGAGAGAGAGAGAGAGAGAGAGAGAGAGAGAGAGAGAGAGAGAGAGAGAGAGAGAGAGAGAGAGAGAGAGAGAGAGAGAGACTAGGTGAAGGAGGAGGAGGATGGTAGGTAGTGGTGTTGGTTAGTGGTTAAGAAGCGAGGATAGATGATGTTGTGGTGTAGGAACAGTGGTTAAGGAGGAGGATGGTTGTTAAGGTGGGTGATGGATGGTTATTGGTAAGGGTAATGTGATGGCAGGGTTGGTGCATGGGTGAGTGGGTGGTGGGTAGGATATCATGGGTGAGTGGGTGGGTGGGTAGGATATCATGTTGTGCTCTTGTGGGTGGAAGGAAGTGGAAGTGAAGACCATAAAGTGTGCATGGGAAATAAGATGGTTGTTTCAGAGAGGGTTAACCCCTTTGGCTTCTGTTTTTATTTATCTTCTTTCCTGTGGCGAGCAAAATCCCTCAGGCCTGGTATTCGTCAGAGTAAACAAGTAAATACAGTGTGTGGACCTGTTGATGTTATAGACTGTACCTTATAAACACTACTGTGATTATCAGTACACAGGCTCGAATCTAATGTACAGGACAACATCATCATATACAATACAACCCACAAACTCTGGTCATAATTTTTTTCCATTCTCGCGTTTACTTTCATTCAAATTAAAGCAGGTATGTACATATTATTCCCACTGTGTTGTGTGTATGGTGTGTCTGTCTTCATATACAAACTCGTACACCACGATTCATGTGTCACTATCTGCTTTATGCACATTTTCCCAGCACTTACATTAAGGCCCTCACGTCAAGAGTAATATCCTCCACACACACATACACACACGCACACGTATTTATATGTAGCCTACACAGACACGGTGACGTACACACACGCATACACTGACACATATACTTGCCCATACACACACAGAGACACACTTTCACATACAGACACATAAACATACACAAATGCATATATAAACACATACTTTAACTAATATATTACCATTTAGTCACATACTTGCGCGCACACACACACATGCAATGACGCACACAGAATACCTACACACAACGGCAGTATAGACACACACGACGTAATTTACGCTGGATAATCCTACACACACACACACACACACACACACACCTTCTAACAACGTATACACATGATCATCACTCACATACGGACACAAACACTGTAGTAAACGCTCACAAGCTCACGCCACGATCATCTCATTCATACGCACACACTCACGCCAGTAGTACCGTACACATTCATCGTAGTTACACACCGAGGTATTCGTACACACAGATTAGTATACGCTCATTGGGACTTCCACTGCTCATACACACACATTTTTAGTACCTTATACGTTCATGTAAAAATATACAGAAGAACAACACACACACACACACACACACACACACACACACACACACGCTCACCGTACCACCTGTCATGTCTCTATCCCCTCTAATGTGTAAATTATATTCTAGCTGGGCTTCACTTGTAGGAACTTAAACTCAGTCTAAAATTTTATTGTTTCATTTCATTTTGTATATAGTTATGTACATTCGTGGTCAAAAATAATCATCTATATAGGGGTAACTCACGTAAGAGTTTCTGTTCCTTAGCTGATAAACTCTCCTTAATAAATAAGTTAAGTAACATAGTTTAATTTACTACAAGCAGCTACAATCTACATAAAACAATAACATCATATGCGAACATGAAAACATTAGACAGAAAATTGTTTCAGATACTCATATGTGGATGATTATTATTGACCACGACTTACATTCATTCACTTACCAAATAGCACACTCACAAAATCACGGTACACACAACACGTACACACTGCCATACATACATACAACACGTACACACTGCCATATACACACAACACGTACACACTGCCATACGCACACATCCATGTTCCGAAAATTCAGAGTGGTAAAAACACGCACTGTCTCGTAACGTGGCAAAAATACGGTCATGCCAACTCACACATTACCTCCCAGAGACTTACACACACACACACACGTACGCACACACGCACACACACGCACACACGCAAGCACACATACACACAAATGCATTCATCCTCCTTGGATTTGCATACACACAAACAGATGCACTCATTTTGAACATTAATCTACAGTACAGTCGCTAAATAAAGTATGTGTCGCCTCACTGAGCTCTTTTTCAGGACCCTGTGATCGTGTATATAATTATGAGACTTGGTGGCTTCCGATTCCTCCTGATGATGCCACGAAACAAGCTCCTTCCATGTAGGTGGTGTTTCGTGGCAATATTTGAAGGACTCGCTAACCTCCAATTTTTTTTACTACATCACGGGGTCCCTTAATAATTGGCACAAATGACTAAATCCTACAAAGCTGGCCCATAATAATAATAATAATAATAATAATAATAATAATAATAATAATAATAATAATAATAATAATAATAATAATAATAATAATAATAATAATAATAATAATAATAATATTAATAATAATAATAATAATAATAATGAAAATATATACGGTAAACAATATTGCAATAAAATGGTGTGAATCTTCTCCCCCCCCCACGCCCCCCCCCCCACTCCCCCAAGGTTTGCGTGTAATGAATAGTATCGAACCCAGACCTAATGGACCGAGTGTAAAGCATGCATACGTCACCTATAGTACATGGTAGTCTATTTTGTTATAGTTTTTTGTGTACAGTCACGGTCAATTGTCCTGCAACGCACACTATATAGTATTTACACACATATACTTACACACACAAACTAATACATATATACACTCACATGCACGTACAAATTAATTCTTATAAACACACACACACACACACAAACTAATATATTTAACACTCAGACTCACGTACAAACTAATACGTACAAACACACACACACACACACACACACACACACACACACACACACACACACACGTACTGAACATTACGAGACATACACATATAACTACCTGACTCTCACCCTCGTCCCTCTCACAAGCACACGCACATAACTTCACCTCTCTCTCTCTCTCTCTCTCTCTCTCTCTCTCTCTCTCACAGAGCTAACCCGAGTACATTCACACCCGTATATACACATACAACCAACTCTATTCTATAGGCTTACAATTTTTTTTTACAAACACACATACACACACACACACACATGCACATCCTTCCCATACAATACTACAGTTTCCCCCCCTTCTCATTCTCCCCCCCCATCCTTCAATCTCCAAACACAACCCCTTTCCTTTAATCTCATTTTTCTCTTCATTATTCCTTCCCATTACTTCCCCTTTTCACCTTCCTTACTCTCTTGGCTTATATATACTATAATTTCCCCCTCACCCCCTCACACATCTCTCCGCTTTCGTTCACTTGCTTATTCCTTCCTTTATCCCCCTTTTTATCTTTTACGCCCTTGCCCTATATAATTATATATACTAACTTTCACACACTCACACGTCTCTCCTCTCTCATTCGCCTCTACTCTTTCTCTCTCTTTAAAAAATACTCCTCTCTCTCTCTCCTTTACTTCTCCTCCTTCTCTATTCCACACTCGTCCCTCCTCCCTCTTTCGCAATCCCTCTATTCCCTTCATTCTCTTTACACGTCCTTCCTCTCCGTCAACTCTCTTTCCTTTACTTCATTCGCTCTTACACATCCTTCTTTCATTATCACCCTGACATCCTTTTTCTTACACACACACACACACCCAACACAACACAAACACACACACACACTCGCAGATCACTCCAGTCCTTCCATTCCTCCTTTCTCCTCCTTACTATCCAGTGAGGGAGGGAAGGATGGGGAAAGAGTGGAAAGGAGGGAGGTAGGGAGGGACAGTGGAAAGGAGGAATGAAGGGAGGGAGGAACAGAGGAAGGGAGGGAAGGAGGACGGGAGGGAGGGACAGAGGAAGGGTGGGAAGGAGGACGGGAGGGAGGGACAGAGGAGGGGAAGGAGAGATGAAGGGAGGGATGGAGATGAGGGGATGGGAGGAGGAAGGGAGGGAGGGACAGAGGAGGGGATCGGATGGAGGGACAGAGGAGGGGCTGGGAGGGATGGAAGGAGGAAGAAAAAGGCAGCCTCAGTATCCAGCCCTGACGAGGCGGTATTGATTTCCACACTACTTTACTGGCAGTCCCCACCCGCACTGCTGATCGTCCCCCCTCCCCCCCCCCCCTGTGTGTGTATGTATGTATGTGTGTGTGTCAGTCATTCGAAATTGTTGCTGGTGAAGATGACATACATAACATAGGATGATAGGAAAGACGTAGTGAGAATAGAGGATATAAATGATAAGACAAAAATATATGCTGTAGGGAATGAGGAACAAGAGATGCGGAAAGTAAGGAAGGAAGAGTAGAGTTTGGGGAATAGAGAACCCCATAAGGGATGAGAATTAAAGAGTTGTGTAGGCCAGAGAGAGAGAGAGAGAGAGAGAGAGAGAGAGAGAGAGAGAGAGAGAGAGAGAGAGAGAGAATGTTCAGCGGGTAAGAAAAGTTCGGGAATTTCAGGGGAAAAGAGTTGGGAAGATTGGAGGCAAGAGAAACGAGAATGGAAAGAGAGAGAGAGGGTGATAAAGATGAAGCGAAGTGAATTCTTGGAAACTGTATAAGGAAAGAATTGGTTTAAGCGTCTGATTTAAGAAGCGAATACTAAATGCTACTTGTATAGTTGTATATATATTTACACTAAGATACTAGATAATAGAGATATAGAGAGGAATAAGAAAGAAGGTATATAGGCATGTGATGTATAATTAAATATAGATATATAGTTGATGATTTAATATAAGCAGTGTAGGAGCTAAACAAACAGAGAGAGATAAATAGATAGATAATCAGATCAGCAAGTATGAATAAAAGTATAAGAGTAGATTTAAAGAAAATAATCGAGAGCTATAGGTTCCAAACATATACACAACATCGAGTAGATACATATGAGTAAGAGCTTCGAACAGAAAGTGAAAAAATAGAAGAACTGAAGTAAAAGAAAACTAAGGGGGTTGGTTGAATATTGTACGTTGGTAAATCTGGAGCAACTAATTCCTCAAAACTATTCCAAGCAACAGGCGGCCATTATTTTTGTTAATCTGGCTCTGTTTCCTGTCATGCTTTGGAGGAATCAAGGTGCTTTAATGTTAGTACTGTACAAGATGTATACTACGCCCTGAAGATGATATATCGACGTGATGATAAGTTGATGTACAGTCGGAAACAAAAAATGTATTGGAACACCCCTATGGATAATTATATTTGTTTCAATGTAAGGGTGGTTCCAATAGGCTATACTTGTTTTGCCGACCGTACACGCCACCATATGTGAGTGTGATTGCTCTGTTAGTGATAGTGGTAATCTGGTGTGCTTATCGTCCATTTTTACAGTGAGTGACCTTTATATGTATGATTCAGGAGAGCTGCATGTCCCTTTCAAAGTTCCAATTCCCATCATAATATTATATACTATAAGATATACATTCATTACCTGTGAAAAGCAAACCATGTAATAACTTTAAAACGCAACTAATAATGTTTTCTATCAGCCAAGTAAACACAGCTTTGACTTCCAAGGGGTTCTTTCTCTACAGCTAAATAATTATATACAGTATAATCATCTGGATTATACTGAAATCGACTCTATATGAGAAGGATTAGTCGAGGTCCAGGCACTGCAAAGTCGTCTGAAGTTCATCAAAATATAAATACATAAAATGAGACTGACATCCAAAGGGGTGAACTGATATTGTTAGTAACTTATCTTTCCCCATGAATAACAAAGAATCTCAAGCAGCAACATCCTGCAGCCTATATACTAGTAGCTCTCCATTCCTAAGAGGTGCAAAGAAGGTTGAGTTTAAAAATATATTATTAGGGGGTAGAAAAGTACAGTAAATTATAAGGCTTAGGAAGAGGGAGATGTGGATAAAGGAGAAGAAATTATAATGAAAATACTAGCAGTAAGAATGACAAATATGATGAAAATAATAATGAGAAATTGGAAGAAAAAGAAGAGAAAATTAAAAGTAGAAGAAGAGGAAGAAAACAAACAATAAAAATAAGAAGATGAGGAGGAGGAGTAAAAAGAAAAAAGAAATGGAGGAGGAGGATTAGTAAGGAGAAGAAAAAGAAAGGAAGGAGGAGGAGGAGTTGCTGGAGGAGGAGGAGGAGGAGTTGCTGGAGGGGGGATTGGCATAGGAGACGTGCTTAACATTTATTTGTGAATTCCATGCACGAGGAGTGACATTTATTGCTCGTGTCAGGCAGGAGTTTGGGTGTAAATAGGAAGGAGGAGGAGGAGGAGGAGGAGGAGGAGGAGGAGGAGGAGGAGGAGGAGGAGGAGCAAAGAGGAGTGGTAGTGGATGGAAAGAAAAAGAGGAATGACGAGGAACTGGGAGGAGAGGAACTGGGAGGAGGAAAGGAGAGGGAGAGATTGTTTGTAAATAAGGAAGAGGAGGAAAGAGAAGAAACTGTTGTGGATGGAAATAGAGGAAAGGAAGGAAGAGAAGTAGGGAAAAGGTGAAGAAGGAAGAGAAGTAGGGAAAAAGAGAAGAAGGAAGAGAATGTCTGGAGAAGGGCTGATAAAAGACGGAATAGGAGGCAGGAGGAAAAGAACAAGAGCGCGAGGAAAGGATGACAAGGAATAGGAGAAAAAACGTGAAAGAAATGATAAAAACAAGAACACCGGTGGGAGGAGGAAAGACGAGGGTAATAAAGATGATGAGAACCAAAAATAGAGGAAGAGGATGTGGAGGAGGAAGAGAGCCAGGGGAAGAGGAGGAGGATGTGGAGGAGGAAAAGAGCCAAGGGAAGAGGAGGATGTGGATGGAGGAGGTAAAGAGCGAAGCGAGGTAAAAAGGAGGATGTGGATGGAGGAGGAAAAGAGCGACGGAAAGAGGAGGTAGACGGAGGAAAGAGCGAGGGAAAGAGGAGGAGGTGGATGAAGGAGGAAAAGAGCGAGATGAAGAAGTAAAGGAGGATGTGGACAAGGATAGGTATTTAAAGGATGTTGGTAGGGAAGATAACACTGAAGGAGAGTGAAGGATGATTAAATTCAGACAAAAGAGAAACAGAGGTAAAATAAAAAGAGACAAGAGGGGAACAGTGGTATACAAACAAACAAGCAAGCAAACTAGAGGAAAGGAAATAATAACAAATGCATGGTCTGTTTGCCATGTGTTCGGGTTTCTCCTAGATACAGTTTGCTCGCAAATTTCGGACGCGACCGATACCTTCTGAAATCAATCCAACACTATGGTCACTCCTACCCGGTGAAGAGAGAGAGAGAGAGAGAGAGAGAGAGAGAGAGAGAGAGAGAGAGGAGAGCTACACTGCGCAACCTCAGACAAGACAGACCCAGGGCGACATCACTCTCTTCCCTGGCTGGCGTCCGTCCTTCCTTCTTGCTTGGCGTGGAGGCCCGGGTGAAGATCGACTATAGGAAGGAAGTAAGGAAGGTTTTACGGTCAATTCTTAGGGACAAGGGATGATCCGGGAGTCAAGACGAGGCTGGGCAAGTAAAGGCAAGAGTTGCCACCCACGCACGTAGCCATCTGAACGCCTGGCATCACACCTGATTGGTCTATTGGAAACCGATCGCCTCTGTTATTGGCCGATACCCGTCGATAGCCACGCTGATTGGCTGGCCGGGTGCCGAGGCGCGCCTGTCAATACTCAGCCATTCGTCCGGCCCTCCCTATCTCGCCTTTTTGACTTGGTGACGGCAAACCAGGTCGCCAAAGGCCGTCAGGATTGGCTGGTACCGATCGGGGGAGGGTCACCCATACCACGAAGACTTGGAGGTAACGACGCGGCCCGGGAGGAAGGAAGGGAGAGAGAGTAAGAGAGTGTGTGTGAGAGAGCGGAGGGATGGAGGGAGGCTGCATGGGTCGGGAGGATAGATAATTAAGGACTGCAGAGGGAGGCGCTGACGGAGGAACAGCATGGTGGAGGGAAGATGGAGGACGGGAGGAAAGATGGAGAGTGGGTGGAAGGTGGAGTAAAGTGGAGAGAGGGAATACAAAGGAATACAAAGGACACTCAAACAGCAACAGACCTACTGGTCCTTTCGAGGCTGCTTGATTTTACTATTCTATCTAACCTACAAGAGTGAGGGAAAGTATAGCAAAGAAGAAGGAGGTGGAAGTTGGTAGAAAAGTGGAGAAGATTGAAGGGAGATAGGAGAGTGGAAGTGACGAGAGAGAGAGAGAGAGAGAGAGAGAGAGAGAGAGAGAGAGAGAGAGAGAGAGAGAGACGAGGAACGGTGGAGATATAGTGGAAACGAGGATAACTGGAATAAATAGAAAAAAGATAAACCAGAAGAAGAAGAAAATGAAGAAAAGAAGTGGAATGTTGAACTAAAAATAAAATGAGGCAATAAAAATCACACTTAAATAGCCCACTGAAGAGGTTGTGTGTGTGTGTTTGTTTTTTGTCTTTGGAAGTTTGTTTTTATTGTTTTTGTTTATTTTTTTCTTGAATTCTGTTGTCGATGCTTTTGTTATTGTTGTTGCTGTTGTTGTCGCCGCTGATGTTGTTTTTATTGTTGTTGTTGTGTTATTGGTATTGTTGTTCTTATTCATGATGTTATTATTGTTGTTATTGGTATTGTTGTTTTTGTTGTTGTTGTTGCCGCTGATTTTGTTGTTGTTGATGATGATTTTTGTTGTTGCGAGTGTTGTTGATGATGAAGTTAATCCATTAATCAAGTTAATTCATTCTTAATCCCGTCTGTGTTAGAGAAGTAGAAGGGTTATCATTTTCCTCATTCCTGCTGTTCCTCTCTCTCTCCCTCTCTCTCTCTCTCTCTCTCTCTCTCTCTCTCTCTAAATTTTTCCCTCCTTCCATTCATTCTTGCCATTCCTGTTGTTCTTAGGGGGTCGTTAGGGGTCTGGGAAAGGGGGTGCAGGGGGGGTGGAGGCAGGGGGAGGGAGGTTGAGGCAGGGGGTAAAGGGAGAAGGTAGAGGTGTATAGGGTAAGTAAGGAAGGGAAGTATTTGGGTTGAGAGGTAAGAGAGGCAGATGTATAGAGATGGAGAAGGCAGGGGTGGGAGAGGTATAGGTGAGAATGGGAGGGAAGGAGAGGAAGGGGTTGGATGGAAAGCAAAACGAAGGAGAGATAGAGATGAAATAAAAGAAGGGGGTGGGAATAGATGACAAGAATAGTGGAAGGCAAGGGAGAAAAAGGGATAATGGCAGGAGGTGGGAGAGGAAGCAAAGGAAGGGAGAGGCAGAGATAGAAGGAGGAAAGACAGGGGTTGGGAGGGTAGCGGGAAGAAGAGATGGCAGGGGCAGGCAGGCAGGGAGGCAGAAGGCTGGCAGACCCTTGCAGTTTCCTTGCTATGCGGGTGGAATGCAAAGTATGCGGGAGCTTGCTGGCGTGTGGGGGTAAAAACAGGCGGGAGGGAGATGTCTGTGTGTGTGTGTGTGTGTGTGTGTCTGTGTGTGTGTGTGTGTGTAGGAAAATGAGTGTGTATGCCTGTTTCTTTATGTCGTTCGGATCGCTTTTGTTTCACATTGGTGTGTGTGTGTGTGTGTATGTGTGAATACGTGTGAATGAGTGTGTGTATGTGTGTGTATACGTGTGAATGAGTGTAGGTATGTATGTGTGTGTATACGTGTGAATGAGTGTGTGTATGTGTGCTAGCGTATACATGTGAAGAAGTGTATGTATGTGTGTATGTATGTGTGTGAATGAGTGTATGTATGTATGTATGTATGTGTGTATGTATGATTCATCTGAGCTATTTTTGCATGCTTTAATTAGTGTGCTGGTGCGAGTGTGCGTTCGAGCTGGTATGTGTGTGTGTGTGTGTGTGTGTGTGTGTGTGTGTGTGTGTGTGTGTGTGTGTGTGTGTGTGTGTGTGTGTGTGTGTGTGTGTGTGTGTGTGTGTGTGTGTGATATCAACATGACTGTGTGTGTGTATTGGGTGGAATGTGTGTGAGATTACGTGTGTCTGTGTTCTATAAACAGTGCGTTGTGTGTGTGTGTGTGTGTGTGTGTGTGTGTGTGTGTGTGTGTGTGCGTGTGTGTGTGTGTGTTTGTGAGGGGGAGGGGGGGTGATTTTGATTGCCGGCATGTGAGTGAGTGTGTGTGTGAGTTTAGTGAGAGAAAGAGAGAGAGAAAAACCAAAAACAAAATATCCCTGAATACATCTGGAAATAACATTAATACACACACACACACACACACACAAGAAACACAGGAAGGAAAAACTAGCCATTATTATAGAGTATATTATTACAATTACGTAAATCATAATATTATATTATTTATCATATTAATTAACATGACATTTAAGCCTAACAAACAGGAAATTATTATATATCCTTGTTATTAATGGGAGAGAGAGAGAGAGAGAGAGAGAGAGAGAGAGAGAGAGAGAGAGAGAGAGAGAGAGAGAGAGAGAGAGAGAGAGAGAGAGAGAGAGAGAGAAACTCGAGTCACAACAATCAAGGAAAAAGAAGGAAAGGAAGGAAAGGTTAAAGAGAGGTAAGGGGAGGTGGGAGGGTAAAGGGGTTAGGAGAGGTAAGGGGAGGGGGTAGGTAAGGGGTGGAGGGGAAGGGGTAGGTAAGGGGTGGAGGGGAGGGGGTAGGTAAGGGGTGGAGGGGAGGGGGTAGGGGTTACGTACAGTCTTACATCAGAATAAATATGAAAACTTTCCCATTCGTTTTAAGGCATCGTGTGTGTGTGTGTGTGTGTGTGTGTGTGTGTTTTAATTATTATTATTAGGGTGTGTTATAGTCCAACGTTGTGCTCACTCATCATTATTATTATTATTATTATTATTATTATTATTATTATTATTATTATTATTATCTCAGCTAAGTGAATAACTACTATTGGTGGAAAATAAAATTATTATTATTATTATTATTATTATTATTATTATTATTATTATTATTATAAGATGTGTTGTTTGGTGAAAAATAATCTGGTATGTTCTTATTATGGTCCTTGTAGAATGTAGATGCAGTCACAGTTAATCAAAAGATATTTATATAAAAGAAATAAGAACAGTAAGTGGGAGCATTAAATGGAGGACTTTTTAAGGACCCCCGTGATGTAGTCAGTAAATTGGAGGTTAGAGAGTCCTTCAAACATTGCCACGAAACACCACCTACATTAAAGGAGCTTGTTTCGTGGCATAGTCAGGAGGAATCAGAAGCCAACAGGTCTCAGAAACAATCACAGGGTTCCTTAACTTAATGTAGTATTTATTATTATATATTATCTTGAGTTTAGATTAACTAAAATATATAAGGTATCGACATAATATTTATAATTATAGACGCTGACCTACTGTAATATTAATCTATAATATTTTTATTTATTTCCTTTTCTTTTCTTTTTTATTATGAATATATTTTCTCCCGCTTAGTACAACATGGGTTAGTCTAAAGTTAAAGTCATTATCCCAAACTACAAAGAAAGTGATCATGCATAGTACACACTCCTCTATAGTATACGTGTAATACTATAAAGAAAATGCAACAATCCTAACATAAACAAAGGCTAATAATATATCAGTGTTATATTTCTGATATGGTTAGGAGGAATCAGTAGCCTTCCAATTCACCAACAAGACAATCTGCCAGTAAAGTAGCTCGGGTTCTTGGTATGGTTTGGAGAAATCATTTTATTGACCCCACAAATAAGCTAAACATTACGATATTATTCCCTCAAGGGAGACTATCCCAATGGACTAAAAGTAGTAGTTGTTGTTGTTGTTGTTGTTGCATCTTTTTTTGTTCTGTAAGGGTCTGGTCGAGGAGAAAGTCGGAACCAAGATCGGAACATAAACAAAAACATGGGGTCATAATTAGTAAGGCCTCAGGTACAGTACGCCTCCCGACCCAGTGGTAT
This sequence comes from Petrolisthes manimaculis, assembly GCA_034508575.1. NCBI lineage: Eukaryota > Metazoa > Arthropoda > Malacostraca > Decapoda > Porcellanidae > Petrolisthes > Petrolisthes manimaculis. The sequence goes on along the minus strand of JAWZYT010007361.1, from coordinate 2,189 downwards.
ATATTATTATAATGTTATGTAAACACAGGTACCGGTCGGGGTAGTAAGACACACCCTCTGATAATATTGTGATAGACAGTCCTGCTCGCCCGGATGGTCTTCGAGGTTAGAAAGAGATTTATGGTGGTATTGCTATTGAAAACAAGTGGTAAATCTTAATATTGATTAAAGGTTTTAGTACTGTAGATGGAGCAAATGATACCTCCAAACTATTCCAAGCAACAGTTTATAATATACTATTTTTTAATGTTTTTATTTTTTCCTTATATATATTTTGGAGGAATTAAGAAGCTCTTATATTCCAAAGGTATTTTATCGCCTTAATTAAGAGGTGTATGAAGTTGACGTCTAACTGATGGACACGAATTCCTCCAATCTGTAACTGGGATGGAAACAAATTACTTACTATATATGCAGAGATAGTCTAGTTTATGTTACAGTTTGGAGGAATCAGTAGCCTTCAGTTCACCGAAAGAAAATATATTTGCCCCTGAAACTGAAAGGATTTCATTCAGATATGGATTTAAGAAAATATTGAATGACTGCATAGTAAAAAATGAACATCAATAAAAAGATATACGTGTAGCTTAGGTCAAATGTCGCCAGAAAGAGGGAGAGAGAGGACATAAATATTATAACCTGGAAAGGAGGGATAGTTGGAGAAATGAAAGAAAGGAATTGACCTAGAATACTTTATCCAACCCCTTTAGAAAATTCCTCAAAACTATTATACCTGTCAACAATTCCCCAGCGCCACATCATTAAATATAAAGTTTACAGCCGTTTGTACTTCGAAATGTGGAGTGAAATATGATTCTGTTGTTATGATGATACGCCTGCCAACTATAATAATATACAGTAACAAGAAGGAAACTACAGTAACAGGAAGGTGTGGCACCGACCCTTGTTTTCATAGTACCAACATTAAATTTGTATGATTTTCCCTTCCTATTTTCCTTTACGTATTGTTGCACTGGCCGAGTCCCATCAATTATATATTAATTTCTTGCTCTTTTTCCTGTCTTTTTCCTTCTGTTTTGGCATTACCTATCTTTTTTTTTTACTATGTGGGATAATTTGCCCCTGACCTTATCTTGCTCAAATATTACTTAATTTACATCTTATGTACTTTTATGTTTATATAATTGCAATCGTTTGTTTTTCAACCATTTTCCTACAAGTCATCTTTCATCCCCACCTCTCCCTCACGTCTCCTCCCCCATCCTAACCCTCCCCTACCTTCTTTTTTCTCGCCTCACTCTCTCTTACCTCCTCTTCCTCCTATCCATATAACCCATTACCTCCCCCTTCTCTCCTCCCACTCTTCCCTACCTCCTCTTCACCCTCCCTTACCTTCTCCTCCTCCTCTCTTCTCACCTTCCCCTACCTCCTCCTCCTCCTCCTCCTCCTACTCTCTCCACACTCTCCCTCCCCTCCCCTCAACCCACAAGTGAGCGGACGAGGCGAGCAAACGCAGACCATATAAACAAAACATTATTATTCTCGGGGTAGTTCAGGCCCCCCTCGCAACACGTATATTTTTCAGGGCTGGGGAGAGGGGAGAAGAGGAGGGGCGCTTTGTGAGGGGGGGGGAGAGGATAGGGAGGAGAAAAAATAGAGAAGGAATTGAGTGAGGAGAAAGAGAGGAGGGATGAGGATGAAGGAACTTAGTGAGAAGAAATGAAGGGAGAGGATGAGGAAGAGAGGAAGCCTGTAGATGGAGAAATCGAGAGAGGAGGAATAGAGTAAATGGGCGAAAAAGAGGGATGCTTTGAGGGAGAACATGAGGGGAAGGGGAGATAATAGAGGATCGAGGAACTGGGTGGGAAGGAACGGAGAGAGTGAGAGAAAAAAATAAGAGAAAGAGCCAGGGAGAATGACATAAAATATTGATCGCTTGCTGGTATAGGAGACGGCGAATCCTAAACATGTTACTATGACTTTACAATACCCAAACGTTTATATGTATATCTGCCACACACTGAAACACGACGTGATTAGCCTATTAATATTTTTTAATAATACGCTCAAAGATTTAAGTTTATCTAAAGTTTCAAGATCCAAAATATGATATAGTTATAATGTTTACCAAAGAGATATTTCTATGCATTTACATCATCGCTGTGGAGTGCTGCGTGAGCCCGCGCTGTGTTAGTGTAAATATATGTAAACAAGAGGAGAATTCGTGG
>JAWZYT010007360.1:35000-36568 GCA_034508575.1 Petrolisthes manimaculis | reverse complement strand
ACCATCACTGTCACTATCATCACTACCATTACTACTACTACTATTATCACTGTTATTACTACTACTATTATTATTACCCATTTCTACCACCCACTACCATCACTACCACCACTATCACCACTTCTTCCACTAGAGAGAGAGAGAGAGAGAGAGAGAGAGAGAGAGAGGAGAGAGAGAGAGAGAGAGGGAGGGAGAGAGGGAGGGAGAAAGGGAGAAAAAAGATGAGACCGCTTTTCATTGGTTACTGGGCAAACAAACTTATGTCATATAGTGATGGTGATGAAGTTATGGTGATGATGGTGGTGGTGGTAGTGGTAGTGGTAGTGGTAGTGGTGTAGTAGTGGTGGTAGTGGTAGTGGTGGTGATAGTGGTGATGTATGTGACTAGTCGGTGATATCTGAAGGGACCACCCCCAACTCTTATCACAACAACAACAACAACAACAATACACACACATACACACACACAGACTGAGAGATCTATGGGGTATTTTATCTCCAAGTAATACATAGATACATTTTAAGTGGGGACTGAGAGTGATAAGTTTACACACATACACACACACACACATATTTATACATATTCACACACAGACACACAAATTTACACATACACATATATATATATATTACAAAAAAAAAAAAATAATCAAAAAATATATATATATTAAAAAAAAATATATATATATATTATTAATAATAAATAAAATAAAAAACACTAATTATTAAAAAAACGACGGCGGTGGCAGCGGCGGCGGCGGCGACGACGACGATGATGAAAAAAAAAAATAATAATAATAATAATAATAATAAAAATAAAAAATATATATATATATAATAATTTTTATTACAAAACAAAAACAAAAAAAAACATGTATATTATTAAAAAAAAAAAAAAAAAAAAAAAAAAAAAAAAAACGACGGCGGCGGTGGCGGCGGCAGGGTGGCGGCGGCGGGGCGGCGGCCTGCTTCACCGAGACAGGCAGTGTTCATGGACTCGAGAAATACACACGTTTTTCTACACCTAATAATCTCGAATCTATGAACATCGCGTGCCTCGGTGAAGCAAGTGAGGCGACACCACTTTTGCCCCAGACTGTACAGAGATGGGCAGAGGGGGCGCGGCTGTGTGTGTGTGTGTGGCTGTCATGGCGGGGAACGAACAAGTACAGGAAACGGACGCAGGGGGGGCACCACTGACCAAAAGCCCGAACCCACTCCACAAAACTGGTTGGGAGATATGTCACGACCACTCCTCTCCTCTTGTCTCTCTCTTCCCACACACACACACATACACATTCCCCTCCTCCTTCCCCCTACCCCTCCTTCCTCACTCACACACACACACACATCCCCTCCCCCTTTCCCCCTCCTTCCTCACACACACACATACACACACACATCCCCCTACCCCTTCCCCCTACCCCTCCTTCCTCACACACACACAGACACACCACCCCTTCCCCCTTCCCTCTACCCCTCCTTCCTCACACACACACACACACACACACACACTCGGCTTTTCAACTCACAGACGTTGGATGGTATTGGTGGTGTTGGTGGTATATT
>JAWZYT010007360.1:17500-32500 GCA_034508575.1 Petrolisthes manimaculis | reverse complement strand
CTATTTATTATGAGCCGTTATGATTTCGAAACAGTGTCGGGTATTATATTATGGATCCTCCCTCGCCATGAATAAAAAAATGTTAAGTCAAGAGTGAACTTTGCTTTTTGTGTAATGCAAATTGAACACAAATAAAATCTCATCAAACATCCCCAAACCCCCCCACCACCACCACAAGCCTGTCCCCTATTCCCACACCCCCTTAACACAGAGGTACTTCGTGTATAGGTAGTTGGTTACGAACTGAAGGACTGCCAGTGGTGGGAGGTGAAGGAAAGTTGCCATGTAGTCCATTTCCTCCGGGGACACTATTTTTTTTTTTTTTTTTTTTTAACAATCCGAACTTTGTATCCAGGTCTTGTTGTTGAAGTTTCGAATTATTTGACATACTCGTTAGTGAACCAATTACAATGCTTCTCCTGTATCATAAAAAAATCCCTTGCTTGAGCTCGCTTCATACTCGATCGCCTAGGCTATTCGAAGCAAAAGCCTCGATACATATTTTGTACGGTGTGTTGGAATCAAGTCGGCCTCCCTGGGATAGTCAGTGTTTATTCTATCAACGTGAACTTTAGGGATGAGTGGGGTCGGTCGCTGAAACTGTATGTATGTTGATATTATTTGTTAATCTGCCAGTGTGGGTTTTATTTGTATTATAATTATAGTTAGGAGGACATTATTTATGGATTGGAGGACACAGAAGTCTTCAATACATTTTAATTATAGTTTGAAGGACACATTAGCCTTCATTACATAATCATAATAAAACTATAGTCATCTTCATTGACTTAATTACTAGTATTATGTAACAATATGAATACAAATCAACATATTTATAACTATATAAATATATGTATTAAAACATATAACAATATTATTTGCACCTAAAAAATAATAATTATATATATATATAAACCATTTTGAGCACCAACATGACCTATTTCTGGCTTCACACACTGACGTCACCACTTAGACGCCATTTTACTACGTTTTTTATTAATTTATACATATAGATATTATTTCTGGCCTGACACACCGACGCTAAAAATTAGACGCCATTTTACTACGATTTTTGTTATTAATTTTTACATAGATATTATTTCTGGCCTGACACACTGACGCCAAAAAATAGACGCCATTTTACTACGTTTTTTATTATTAATTTTTACATAGATATTATTTCTGGCCTGACACACTGACGCCAAAAATTAGACGCCATTTTACAACATCCAAACAGAGCAGCAGCAGCAGTAGTAGTCTCCCCTAACATATTAAAATAATACTGAAATATAATAATAATAATAATAATAATAATAATAACATTACCGTTTTCTTCGTAATAATACATTACAGTGGGCGTTATTATTAAATAGACACTTTTTTTAAACTGTTTGGCACACTCATATATAATTACATCTTATGTTTACGTTACTGTTATCGTTATTTAGTTGATCCCAATGAAAGAAAGTTAAAAAAGAAATAAGTACAGTATTTACATTTGAGTTACCCAATAATATTATATCTTTTCTTTTATGAGCAAATAAAAGAAAACGTGTTAAGTTAATGACAGACTAACCTAAAGACACACATATACGATATTATTTATAGTTTCTTAATTGACGTGGAGGATTTTGGTTGGTGGGGGCGGGGAGAAGTTGACGGGTCTGTAGCCTTTGACGGGATTGAAGGGCGTGAGGATACTGCGGGCGAAGCGGGCGGGGCTGCTGTCTACAGGAGGACTCATCTGTCAATATTATTATTATTATTATAAATAGTAGAAGTAGTAGAAATAGTAGTAGTAGTAGAAATAGTAGAAATAGTAGAAGTAGTAGTAGTAGTAGTAGAAGTAGTAGTAGTAGTAGTAGTAGAAGTAGTAGTAGTAGTAGTAGAAGTAGTAGAAGTAGTAGTAGTAGAAGTAGAAGTAGAAGTAGTAGTAGTAGTAATAACGTTACTATTACTGTATCTATCTATCTATCTATCTATTCTATACTCACCCTGGCTATATTGATGTCATGGGATGGTTGAGGTTGAGGTGGTGGTGGTGGTGGTGGTGTGTGTGTGTGGTGTGGGCGTGGTGAGCGGTGATGTGGGCGTGGTGAGGGCGTGTCCAGCAGGTCCAAGGAGGAGCTACGACCCCCTAACCCCACCACGCCGCTGTTGCTGTTGTTACTGCCGCCCCCTGCTGAACGCCGCCCGTCACTCGAGTGTCTGAAGAAGGCGGTGAAGAACTATTACAAAGGCATTCAAAGGAAGGAAATAATGTAAAACTGTAGAGAAATACATAATTATGAATACGATTACAAAGGAATACAAAGAAAGGAATGTAAACTTGCAAATGTATAATAAATAAACAGGTTTTTTTTTGTAGAGAAATACATAATTATGAATACGATTACAAAGGAATACAAAGAAAGGAATGTAAACTTGCAAATGTATAATATATAAACAGGGTTTTTTTTATAACAGAAAGGCACTTTACGTTCTCAATTCAATCTGTGTGACCAGGTTTTTTTTTTTTTTTTTTTTTTTTTATTAAGGGGGAAGTTTTGTGTTGGTAATTCTGGAGCAACTGAATCCTCCAAACTATTCCAAGCAACAACAACAACAGAAAAGAAGGAATAAATTAAGAAAGGAAGGAATAAATTAATAAAAGAAGGAATAAATTAAGAAAGGAAGGAATAAATTAAGAAAGGAAGGAATAAATTAAGAAATTAAGGAATAAATTAATAAAGGAATAAATTAATAAAGGAATGAAGGAATAAATTAAGGAATGAAGGAATAAATTAAGAAAGAAAGGAAGGAATAAATTAAGAAAGGAATGAAGGAATTTATTAAGACACTACTCACTTGGAATGCCTATCGCTATCGTCGACTCTGTTAGGTTTTGTGGTCGCGAGGTTGAGCCCAATCACCTGTGCGTTGCCTCGACAGAAGTCCCGTCGGTAGTTGGAGGTCTTGCCAGGAACGATGGGGGTGGGGGGACCTGGTGGGGTAAGGGGGGGGGGGAGGGGGAGGTGAGTGTGAGACGTGGCAATAATAAAAATATATATATTATTTCATTTTTGTCAACCTAAAATACAGAGAGAAAGATATATATATTATTTCATACAGAGAAAATACAGAGAGAGAGAGTGTGTGTGTGTGTTGTATCTATGCTCGTGTGTGTGTGTGTGTGTGTGTGTGTAGGAAACTCACCATTGTGTGTACGAACAGGAGGGGAGTGAGAATGTCTGGAGGGACTTCTATACTCTCTATACTCCCTCCTTTCCTGATGCAACTCCGACAACTCCTGAAACAGCGGTACACTTCCCAGGCGCCTTCCATCAGGGGACTGGGACCTCTTGAAATCGTCCCTCTGTTTCACATGTTTGAGGTGTTTGTTGCTATTATTGTTGTTGTTGTTGTGGCGGCGTTGTTGTTGTTGTTGTTGTTGGTGTTGGTAGTTTGCCTCGTGCTCGTGATCTGGTCGTGTTTCTTGTAGGTGTTGCTGTTGCTGTTGCTGTGGCTGTTGTGTTGTCTCCTCCGTGTGGTCGTACTTCCGAAGTTGGTGGTGGCTGTTGCTGTTGATGCTTCTTCCACTGGCTCGATGTTGTTGTTGTTGTTGGTGGTGGTGGTGGTGTTGTTGTTGTTGTTGTTGTTGTTGTTGGTGGTGTTGTTGATGTTGTTGTTGTTGTTGATGGGTTGCGTTGTAGATGTGGTTGCCGCTTCGTTTCCTTGAGGCTGCAATAATTTCAGCTCTAATATTGTGCTGTTTGTGTGTCTTGGGGTCGGAGCTGGGTGAGGCCGTGCCGCTGCTGGAACTGAAGTCATCGCCGCTGGTCTTTCTCGGTGAGGAGGCCGGGGCTCCGTCTGGTTCCTGCCTGGGGGCCGAGGAGGTGATGGTCGTGGATGAGTTGGAGGAACGACTTTCCTTCCTGCACCTCACCCAACTCTTGATCCCAGAGATAAACCCAGGTGAAGACTCCGAAGGCAACTCAGCAGGCAGGGAGGTGAAGGGCGGGAAGATCTCTTGTACCTGAAGGAGAACACGGTTTTAATTAAAAACATTGACCTACTAAATAGAACTTGTCCCTTTAATATACACAAAGTATTCATGAGGTCCATATTGTTTGGTAGGTATGTAAAGATAAAATTATTTCTTGGCGTGATACCATTCTGATAGTTGTGGTGTTTGTGTAGGGAGTCATTGTACTGGTACCACACCATTGTCAACCCCATACACGTTTGGTCTTGCATATAACCCATCATACAATATCATACCTGTGGGGGTGAGGAGACAGGTAGGGGTGGAGGAGGTGAGGAGGCCTGACTTGACACTTCCTGATGTTCCGAGGAATAGGACGAGAGGGCGTGGTCATCACTGGAGTAGGAGCTGTTGTGTGACTCCCTACTGACATGTTGTTGGTGTTGATGTGGTGACTGCTGGCAATGTTGTTGTTTCTGTTGCTGCATCTGGAACAACTTGAGCTGCTGTTTCACCTTTTTCTTCTCACGTTCTCTCTTTCTCTGGAACTCTTCTTCAACCTGTTGACAACACAATATATAAGTAAACAAATCAATAAATATAAGTAAGTAAATATGCAAATAGATATTGAGATTAGGATATAAATGAGAACTGTGAGTGCAATGGAGGGTGAGTGTTTCCTACAAAGTATGACAGAAACAAAGCAATACCTCAACACAAAAGTAAGGGATCTATTTTGTATGATAGTTTGGAGGAATTAGCAGCAACAACGATCTCAATATCTCCCTGACTCCCATTTGGGGGTCCAAGCATCTGTTCGGCTTTGGTCAACCAGACTCAGGACTGCTCGGCCAGACAGTCCAGGGAACTACAACAACAACAACAACAGTAACCACCACTAACCTTCTTCATGGCTTCCATCTCTTTCAACCTGTGCATCTCCTTCTCAGCTACTTCCATCGACAACTTCTCCTCCAGTTTCCTCTTCTCCAATACCCTGACGGTGCTCTGGTAGGAGAACTTCTTACCCTTGAATTTTCTCGAGTTGGGAGGGAAGTGTAGGAGGTGAGGTGGGTGAGGTTGCATAGGCGAGGAGGAGGAGGGAGAGGCGTGGTATCTCTCTGGGGATACCGGGTTCTCATCTCCTGCAGAAGGGAAGAGATGGATTATATATAGATTACAAAAGGAGAAAACGATTACATAGAATTACAAATGGAATAAATAGTATTACAAAGTTACCAGATGTTGCTTATCCAGGAATATAACCTTAGCTTCTGTAACACACACATCACCTTCATTATTAAGGATCAAAACCAACCTGAAGGTGGTTTTCGTTCATTGTCAGGGGAGTCTGGATGCACTGAGAGTCTTTGATGATCTCGGTGGTAGCGTCGGTCACTTTCATCTTCACTGTCTCCTTCCCCTCGGTTCATCCTGCGGGAGTTGTATTCAGGGAGGTACATTATGTGGCCACCGTTATTATATTGGAGGTAAGATGGGGTACGGGAGCGAGGGTCTTCCTGAGTGCCTTCAGCGCCGCCTACACCAACACCAACACCAACACCACCACCAGGCCCCACACGTGATTCGGATCGACTGCGGAAGTTACGGCAGCTGGAGAGGTTGCTGGCTGTCTCTTGTTCCTCGCAGGTGTTGAGGGAGTTGGGGATGGAGCGGGACATGGACCAGTTGTCTCGCCAGTTGGAGTCATCAGGAGGCTGGGTTCTGGGTTCATCAGGGGTTCTACTCCTGTCATAGTCTTCTGGACTCTTACGACCCAACCCAGTGATGGCACCAGACATGGAACGCTTTAATCTGCGGAGGCTGTTGAACTTCTGAGGAACAGCTTCTGTTCCATTTCTTTTCCTACGTCTCCAAAGGTCCTTCTTTTCCTGAGATATTAGTTCAGAGACTGGCTCTGTTTCGATTGGGGAGTCGTCCTCATCCTCGGGCTCCTGGGGGATATCTTTTGGCTTTGAAAACATATTGGAACGCGAGGTGAGTTTGGGGGGTGTCGAGAGTCCTGCTGGCAGGACAGTCTGTTCCCCATTACTATCGAGGCTGTTATCATCAAGGTCCTGAGCCGGAGTCCAGGTACGGCGACCCTCCACACGACCTGAAGCTACAGGTGAAGACACAGCCAGTGGTCCTGAAGAACTTTTGGACTTTTCAGTGGGAATCATGGCTTCAAACTCATGATTTGGTCCAGGACTGCCAGCATCACCGGATATACCTGAGTCAGCAGACTTCTCACCAGAGCCACGGGGAGGGGCAGTAGGTCTGGTAAACCTTTGAATTCTTGCCTCAAACACTGAGTCAGGTCCTTCACTACTATGTGTTTCATCAAGATGCTCTGGTTCTCTACTTGCACGTTCAAGGCTGAGGGAACGCCAGGCTGCATTTGGGCTGAATCTGGGAATTTCTAGTTGACGTCGGGGTAATGTTGGCCTCAGGTTCATGCTCAACTCGTTCTGGTCACTTGCTTCACCCTCATTTTCCAGGTAAAGGCTTCCAGAGTTTTGCCTGGAATGGTATCCTCCGTCCTCACGTCTTGAAGACCCACTTCCTCCACTCTCTCCATCATACTGTCTCAGTTTACGTCTCTCAATAGCAACAGCAAAATCCTCAACATCCTTTGATAGCCTTTGAGGATCATTGTACTTGGCAGGTGTCCGACCATCTGGCTCATCCAGTTGATCAGTTGATCTTTGTATTACCTTGTTTGCAGTACGACTTCGACTTCTGCTCTTGTCACTGCGCTCTAGTGTTCGTCTTGTGTATTCCACTGTCAACCCATTAATGTGTACCTCTTCCTGGTTTCTACTCTTTGCAGCTTCTTCCTGGTTCTTTATCTTATGGAGGCCAGAGTTGGCAGCACTGTTGGAGTCACGTGATGGCTGTTGGGGCTCCATCCCAAAGAAGAAGGTTTTGGGTTGTGCCTCACTTTGCTCAGCGACTTCCTTCTGACTGGATGGTGTTGCAGGGGAAGCCTTTGGCCTTCTCTCACTCTCTCTGTTTTTCCGTGTAAGAGTTGTTGGTTTTTCATCTGTAGGAGCTTTCTTCAAGTTATTTACAGTTTGTAATAGCTCAGCTTGTAGGTTGGCATTCATCTTCTTCCTCTGAGGTACTTGATTTTCTGCCTTTTCCCAATCATCATTTACATTCCTTTTCATTGCACTCTTTTCATTATCTACTTGTTTATTCTCTCCTCTCTTCCACTCTTCACCATGCCTCACCACCTCCTCTGGAATGAGCTCATGATGGGAACCACTCGATGAAGTACGATGATGAGAGGAGTTGTCACGGTAAGAGTCGAGGCGGGACACATGTCTACCAGATGAAGGTGTGCTGTTGTCTCGTACTTCCTGGGAATGTTTTCGCTCCTCCACTTTCCTCTCTAGTGTGCTCATCCTACGGTGGCTTTTCTGTACATCTCTCTCCAACGTACTGCTGCTGTTGTTGTTGTTGGTTGTTTTGTTCTCCTTGTATGAACGCCTTGACTCCCTCTCTATGGTGCTGCTTCTCTTAGGGTCCACCTCTTGTCGAACTGAGCGTCTTGACTCCCTGTCCAAGGTGGCCCACAGTCGTGTCTCATGGGGCTGGTCAAGGTGAGTCAAACTTGTTGCTGCTATTGGTACAGGTGAGACTGGAGGATGTCGGAGTTCATGTTGTAAGCAGTCAAGACTCCTGGCTCGTTCACGTAGTTCTTCCCGAGGAGAGTAACGCATGGCTGACACTACAACACGTTTGTCCTCAACCATAATACGCTTCTTTCCTTTCTTCGCTTCTCGAGGATTCATTTGCTGTTCTTGCTCTGGCCGACGTGACTCATTTTTCTTACGGAAGAGTCCCATCTTGCGAGATTTTTGTTTCTGAGGTGGTGACTGGACAGGTTGTTCAGCAAAGTGGACTCCCCAAGGTGCAGGCTGTTGGTGAGGCATCATACTGCCTACTGAGTGTGATCTCTCTACACTCCTGGGAAGAGACTGTGTGTCATGTGGTCCTGAGTTAGGGACGGGAGGGGCTTTGTATTTCTTCTTGGACTTTATCCTTCCCTTTGTTGGTGACTGACTTATGATGGTGTGGGGTGGGGGAGAAACGGCTGTGGGTGGAGATGGTCCCCTCAAGTCAGGCTCACTAGCATATGTTTTAGGCGGTGGACGACCAAACCTCAGATCATGCATAGATGCAATCCTCTCATCAGGGTACTGAGGGAAGTGGAGTGCCGTCATGGAGGCTGAATGTGGCTGATGGAGAGACATGGGTGGTGGGAAGGCTGGGTGATGGGGTACTTGAAACTCGGATATCCTCCTCCCAGATATGGTACCCTTCGTCTGTAGGTGGAGACCATTTTCAGTGGGTCGCAAGCGTTGGCCTGGGATCCTCTGTGGCAGAACCTGAAATGGAAACACACCAATTAGAATCACTACTTAGTTCTTATTTCTCACTATGGTACAGAAAGGTCCCTATTGAAGTTGGTGTCACATGAGCACACATTTTCCTTCGTTCCTCCGTCAAACTAAGAATTCTTACATGGTACAACTCACTAACTGTACAATGTGAGACAATCTTAAATATATAGGAAGCAAGGTTGTAGTGTGCATACACAAATTGTATTGTAAATATACACATGTTTATAATTGTTACTCCTCAATAAACTTGCCAGGTAGATTAATCCGTTCTCTGAGGTTGAGGAACATTGAGAATACTGAATATATATTAAGCAACAGGGAAACTAAAGATAAAAATGTACTATTCAGTGTAGATCTCATATGTGTGAATAAAGTCTAAGAAAAACCTATTCCTCAATTTAATCTGAATCACTGTTCAAGATTAATCAAACTTATATTATTCATTCTACAGAGTGAAATGTCGCTCACTTAAGGTTGATTCCACAGTGGTATTAGTTTGTTAGCTTTCTAACCAACCACACATGTAAGGCTTCATTATTTTCCAAAATCTGAGTATCCACATTCACAAAATCTATCCAACAGTTAGATAATGATGATCCCTGTATGGTTTACTCACCAAATTCATTAAATAATTCACCCATAAGTCATGTACACGGCTAACATTCTTTCGTTTGCGTGCTTACAAACCACTACCAACCAACCAATGTGGAATCGACCCTTATTAGTGTAAAGTTATATTAGTGAGTGTCCATACCTTAGTGTCTGCAGTGGCTCCATACTTTCTAAGTCTCTTGTTCTCTCTGGGAAAACTCTGGGTCCAGTTTGGGGGAGGCTGTGTTAGAGCACCACGACTACTCTGATTACCCATCCTTACTTGACACTCGTGGTTCTCGTCTACATCCAATACTTGGAGAGAGAGACCTGTATTTCTCTATCCTCTCAGGTACTCGTTAACAGCCAATACTTTGAGAGAATGACCTGTATTTCTTTAGCTTCTTAGGTAGATAGTATTAATAGAGAGAGGATGGAAGTGGAAGATGTTGATGTCGTTATCGTTGCTGTTGTCGTTGTTGTTGTTGGGGTGGGACGGATGGGCTCGGCTCTGGTTGGTGTCACATGGTTCCTTCTTACCCTCAGTCTGCCGGAAGAAGACAATTTATTACATTAGTACATAATTTCTAATGAAGTGAGAATAAGGCTTTGTAAAATGATGAACGTTAAGGAGGAAATAAACTCGGTGTTGGTAAATCTGGAGCAACTGAATCCTCCAAACTATTCCAAGCAACAACAGAACAACACCATTATTTTTGCTCTTCTGTGTGTCCTGTTGTTTCCTGACATACTTTGGAGGAATCAAGGCACTCCAATGTAACAAAAGCGAATTACCACCTTAAGGGGAGAGTATACTTTTGTTACATTGGAGTGCCTTGATTCCTCCAAAGTATGCCAGGAAACAACAGGACACACAGAAGAGCAAAAATAATGGTGTTGTTCTGTTGTTGCTTGGAATAGTTTGGAGGATTCAGTTGCTCCAGATTTACCAACACCAAACTTCCTCTTTTAATTAATGCTAAGATGGGAAAACGGATACGTGGTAATGACACAATAAAAAACACACAGATAGACAGACAGACGAGTGTTTTTCCTTCTTTGACCTCATCTCCAGTGTGTGTTGTTCTTCCTTTGTTTTTATTTTGTGTTTTTTTGTTTGTTTTTGTCCCATAGGTAAACACATACTCTTAATATAAATCATCTTCCCAACCACCACCAATAAAAAAAAAATGGAAAAAAGGGAAGGAAAAAATAATATTAACAACAATAATAAAATAAAAAGAAAACTAGATACATAATAATACAAAGAAAACTAGATACACAAAAATAAAAATAAAAATAAAGATTAAACAAAAAAATATATAAGTGCTGGAAACGCCTAATATTTTTATAACCAACACCAACCTAAGATTACTGAGAATAACAATACGCTTATTGTCGGTAATTGAAGCTTACTCACAGCATCACTATATATATTTTTCTTTTTATAACTACCAGCTTCCGTGTTTGTCTTATGAGTGTGTGTGTGTGTGTGTGTAATGGCCTCGTGACCTTAAATTAAGTTGTTGGGTCTTGTACTGTAGGTTAGGTCACGGTAAGTTAGGTACAGTTGCCAAAAAAGGTATTGCGACAAATCTTGATAGAACTTTAACCCTAGTAATATCCACAACTATTTGTATATGAACTATAAGCATGTATAATAGAAGGAAATATACACATCCTTCTGTAATACATACCGTTTGTGAGCGTGTGTGTGTGTGTGAGCGTGTGTGTGTGTGTGTGTTTCGCTTCGTCCTCAATCCAGTATTTTACAGTGAAGGAGGTGGAGTGTAAAGTTCCCATAACCCTTTTCACTGTGACCACGAAGGCACACACACACACACACACACACACACACACACACACACACACACACACACACACACACACAAGCCAGGGTGAACTTGAAACAACCCACATCCCTTAGACCAAATGACCCACCTCTTTATCAGTGTGTGTGTGTGTGTGTGTGTGTGTGTTTGTGTGTGTGTGTGTGTGTGACATAACGGTACTTCAGATAACAACATTTCCGCAACTTGAAACAACAACCACTCAGTCAATCAGTCAACCAGTTAACCAACGAATTACCCAGTTACACAGTCAGCCAATCAGTTACAGTCAATCAGTCAACCAGTTAACCAGTCAACCAATTTTCCATTCAACAGTTAACCAGTCAAACAGTCAACTATTCAGCCAGTTAGCCAGGCAGTTACCAAGTCGTATAGTCGGTCAGTCAGCCAGTCAGTCAGCCAACCAACCAGTCAGTCAGTCAGTCAGCGGAAGGTCATCATTTCCCCACCAGGTGTCAGCAGTGGTGATGGGACGAGTGAGTGTGTGTGTCTGTGTGATTGTGTGTGTGTGATTGTGTGTGTGTGTGTGTGTTTGTGGTGGGTTTTGTGTGTGTGTGTTTGGTTGGGAAGCTAACAAACAAACAAATACCACTGTGAAATCGACCAACCACAATCTTTACACACAAACAAATACCACTGTGAAATCAAGCCACAATCTTTACACACGAGTAGAATAATGTTAGTTAGTGTTGTGGTATGCTGTTGGTGTGTTGGATCAGGTGTGTAGGCCTTGTGTGGAATACGATAAATAATAGGATTCAACCTCATGCACACAACTCTTATCACTACTGAGACCTGACCACACACACTCCCACACACAATCAAACACACACACACACACACACACACATCAAACACACACACACACGCACACACACACACATACTCAATTACCACCACACATTTTCTGACCGCATCACAGGGTCCCTCAAGGGTTATATGAATGAGTCAGTCCCGTAGTTAAAAAAAAAAATTGAGGGCCCTTACTGTAGCTCTACGAATACTCCAAACTACTCCAGGCAACAGATTCCCTATTAGAAATAAATACTGAAGGGTTCTGTTGCCTGGAGTAGTTTGGAGGATACATAGAGCTCCAGTAAGGGCCCTCAATTTTTTTATAAACTACGGGTGTTATTAGTGGTGTCCCCCTGGTGACCGGAAGCAGTACTACCAGCCAGGTGTGAGGTAGGCCACTGGGTGACGCTATCTGGCAACACTTATTTCCCACCCCTATATTTTGGGTCCTTGTTTATTTTTTATTATTATTATTATTATTACTATTATTGTTGTTATTGTTATTATTGTTATTGTTATTGTTATTATTGTTATTATTGTTGTTATTGTTATTGTTATTATTATTATTATTGTTATTGTTATTGTTATTATTATTTTATATTGTTGTTATTATTATTATTGGACTTCAATCTTTGTTCTTTCTACGGTACTTGCATTAGATCGTAGTGTGTGTGTGTGTGTGTGTGTGTGTGTGTGTGTGTGTGATTTCGTTCTCGTCATGTATCTTGGTTCTAAGGTGTGTGTGTGTGTGTGTGTGTATGATTTCCCACTGGGTGATGCTGAGGTTCAAGGCTGCTGAGATGTGTGTGTGTATGTATGTATGTGTGTGTGTGTATGTGTAGGAAAACTAAGACTCTCCCAAGGTCATCACAAAGAGGGTAATCAATTGTGAAGGGAAGTTGGGGAGAGATAATAATAATAATTCATCTAAAAGTTTACAGGGAAGTTTTGAAGGCTTTAGATTCCTCCAAAGTATGTCAGGAAAGATGACAGTAGAAAAGAACACAGGATGAAGGATGAAGGATGGTGATATTAAACTGCTTACTGTGTGATATATATATATATGTGTGTGTGTGAGTATATACAGTATATGTGTAATGTATATGTGTATTTATATATGTATGTGTACAGCCATACGTGATAGTGCTTGACCAGGGTCCAAAGAGTGTTGGACAGCAACTGAACAGAGTTCGAACAAGTGAATTTACCAAACCATTTTCAACGTTGAGAGAGGTTTAGAACTCACTTTTTCGAACTCTGTTCAGTTACTCTCCAACACTCCTTGTACCCTGGTGAAGCACTATCACCCATGACTGTACGTGTGTGTGTATGTGTACAGTATATATGCACGTGTATGTGCGTGTGTATTATAATGGCAAAAATACACCTCCTTTCTCCCTTATTGCAGTTTTCTTAATGTCAGTGACCGCATGTTTCCACCAAGCGTGTCACCCTCCTCCCCCACTGTTTCCACCAGGCGTGTCACCCTCCTTCCCTTCCATCACATTAACTCTGTCTGGCGGAATTGATTTGATATGATTAATACTCATAGAGGTCTAACTTCTTGCTTGATGAATTTAGCCCAGACAGGATCCTTCACTCTCACACTCACACACACACATATATACATACACACACACACATACACACACACACACACACACATATATATATATATACATACACATATATATATACATACACATATATACATACACACACATGTATACACAAACACACTCACACACACACACACAAACAGGTGAATGAAGTAACACACACACACACACACACACATAATAATAATAATAATAATAATATATAGGATTTTCTGTTACATACTTTTAAAGAGGATATTTATGATACAGTGTTGGTAAAAATATTGTACAAACTGTTATATTATTCGTTATTAATATTTTATCTCCCTTCGTTAACCAGAAATCTCTCGTGTATTCAACTCAGAGGGAAAGTGTTAATTAGTAAACGATTGGGTTAATTATTTGCTAATGACATTCAGTATTTAAGTCTGTGTCAACTCTATTATACAAGCATTTATTTACTGCCAAGCATAATATCTACTCCTCCCCCTCCTCCTCCTCCCCCTCCTCCCCCTCCCCCTCCTCCTCCTCCAACACAAGCACTAGAACACAAACACTGTAACACAAACACTAGAACACAAAAACTATAAACACAAGCACTAATTATACAAGCACTTACTTATTTACTTGACAAGCATTATTTTCTCCTCCTCCTCTTACTGTAATAAATTAATAACACAAGCAATAACACAAATAAATATATGTAACGGGACTTTGGACTGAGAGATAACGTGAAGAGGAAGAGGAGGAGGAAGAGGAGGAGGAGGAAGAGGAGGAGGAAGAAGAGGAGGAGGAGGAGGAAGAGGAGGAGGAAGAAGAGGAGGAGGAGGAGGAGCTCAGGAAATCAATACTCCGGTTATTTTTTGTATACATATATTTCCCCCCACCTCCCCAACCCCTCCACCCTATCTTATTCCCCCCTTCCCCCCCTTCACCCCCCCACCCCCCAGGCAGCAGTAGAATTTTTATGAACACATCACCTTTAATATAAAATAAATAAGATCTTAGTTATTCCCGAATAATTATATTAAATACAATATTTATAATCTGACAGGGAAACATAAGGTCGGGTTGCTGAGTTGGCGAGTGTTGGGACGTCACGGCGCAGGGCAAGGAAGGAGGAGGGAGGGAGGGAGGGAGGGAGGCACAGAAGCACGGAGGGAGGGAGGGAGGGAGAGGGGAACAGGGGGAGGGAGGGAGGGAGGCAGATAGTGAGCTAGGAAGGGAGGGAGGGAGGGAGGCACAGAAGCACGGAGGGAGGGAGGGAGGGAGAGGGGAACCAGGGGAGGGAGGGAGGCAAGGAGGCAGGCAGGCAGATAGTGAGCTAGCGAGGGAGGGAGGGAGGGAGGGAAACGGGATGGTAGGTAGCATGGAGCTAGAATAGGAGGAGACGACCCGCGGTCAGAAAAGTGAGGTCAGGTCAGCCATATTGGGATTGGCAAGAAGCTCGCCAGCCGCTCCTTAATTATTAATCTGGCCATGACTTATGTCACCCAAAAGGTGATTAATTCATACATTCTGCAGACATTGAAATATATTGTCACTAAACAGTTTGGGTGAACACTACCACTATCTTCAGTGGTCAGGACAGAGTGAAGAAATAACATATTATACAGTAAAGCAGTTCCTTTTTATGCAGTTATCAAAGTATGTCATGTGTATGTCTATGCGTGTGTGTGTGTGTGTGCCTGTGCTTGTGTATGTGTGTGTACAATCTGGGTGTGGTAAAATATGTTTACGTGTGAGGGAGGGTCACCAAACAAATTAATAAACGGCTGTGTTTGTGTGTT
>JAWZYT010007359.1:0-27266 GCA_034508575.1 Petrolisthes manimaculis | reverse complement strand
TTTTCCTTCTTCTTCTTTTTCCTTCTTCTTCCTTCTTCCTTCTTCTTCCTTCTTCCTTCTTCCTTCTTCTTCTTTCTTCCTTCTTCTTCTTTCTTCCTTCTTCCTTCTTCTTCTTTTTCCTTCTTCTTCTTTCTTCCTTCTTCTTCCTTCTTCCTTCTTCTTCCTTCTTCCTTCTTCTTCCTTCTTCCTTCTTCTTCTTTTCCTTCTTCTTTTTCCTTCTTCTTCTTTTTCCTTCTTCTTTTTCCTTCTTCTTCTTTTTCCTTCTTCTTCTTTTTCCTTCTTCTTCTTTTTCCTTCTTCTTCTTTTTCCTTCTTCTTCCTTCTTCCTTCTTCCTTCTTCTTCCTTCTTCCTTCTTCTTCTTTTTCCTTCTTCTTCTTTTTCCTTCTTCTTTTTCCTTCTTCTTCTTTTTCCTTCTTCTTCTTTTTCCTTCTTCTTCTTTTTCCTTCTTCTTCGTTTTCCTTCTTCTTCGTTTTCCTTCTTCTTCTTTTTCCTTCTTCTTCTTTTTCCTTCTTCTTCTTTTTCCTTCTTCTTCTTTTTCCTTCTTCTTCCTTCTTCCTTCTTCCTTCTTCTTCCTTCTTCCTTCTTCTTCTTTTTCCTTCTTCTTCTTTTTCCTTCTTCTTTTTCCTTCTTCTTCTTTTTCCTTCTTCTTCTTTTTCCTTCTTCTTCTTTTTCCTTCTTCTTCGTTTTCCTTCTTCTTCTTTTTCCTTCTTCTTCTTTTTCCTTCTTCTTCTTTTTCCTTCTTCTTCTTTTTCCTTCTTCTTCTTTTTCCTTCTTCTTCTTTTTCCTTCTTCTTCTTTTTCCTTCTTCTTTTTTTTCCTTCTTCTTCTTTTTCCTTCTTCTTCTTTTTCCTTCTTCTCCTTTTTCCTTCTTCTTCTTTTTCCTTCTTCTTCTTTTTCCTTCTTCTTTTTCCTTCTTCTTCTTTTTCCTTCTTCTTCCTTCTTCCTTCTTCTTCCTTCTTCCTTCTTCTTCTTTCTTCCTTCTTCTTCCTTCTTCCTTCTTCCTTCTTCTTCTTTTTCCTTCTTCTTCTTTCTTCCTTCTTCTTCCTTCTTCCTTCTTCTTCCTTCTTCCTTCTTCTTCTTTTTCCTTCTTCTTCTTTTTCCTTCTTCTTCTTTTTCCTTCTTCCTTCTTCTTCCTTCTTCCTTCTTCTTCTTTCTTCCTTCTTCTTCCTTCTTCCTTCTTCCTTCTTCTTCTTTTTCCTTCTTCTTCTTTCTTCCTTCTTCTTCCTTCTTCCTTCTTCTTCCTTCTTCCTTCTTCTTCTTTTTCCTTCTTCTTCTTTTTCCTTCTTCTTCTTTTTCCTTCTTCTTTTTCCTTCTTCTTCTTTTTCCTTCTTCTTCTTTTTCCTTCTTCTTCTTTTTCCTTCTTCTTCCTTCTTCCTTCTTCCTTCATCGGAGTTACATCCTAAAGTAAATATTGCATAATTTTTTATTTTTTTTAAGGAATGGAGGGTTGTCAACCCCTTCCATGTGCGTGTACGTCGGAAGAACCCCATTGGTGTCAGCTATGTACACATGGCCCTACAGCTGTACCAGGTTGACTATAGGTCACACCTCCTTGACTTCAAAATTATCAGTAATATATCTACTGAAGGTCAAATTGAAAAGAAAGGTATTATATTATCTTTTAGTATTTGGTATTTGATATGACACTTGAGTATAATTGTGTGTGCTTTTCAACATGTGTAGCCACTTAAATGCAAATATAAACAACTGCTTCATTGCTTAATAATTGTAGTGTTATGTATCTTTTTTAATGGGCTTATTTTAATTAAGATTACCAGTAAGTTATGTAATATAAGCAGTTTGTGCAAATCTTTTAGGAAATTATGACAGGTAAGAGGTATTATTTAGGGATGATGACCTGAGACCATGGTTTACTGAAGTTACAAAGCTTTATTCAGTTTTGATCACACTTTCTTTTCTTTTTCCAGACTCAGATGAGGTGGGTGAACAGAGTAAAGTTCACCATGTTATGGAGTTCTTTGAAATGTGTGCTGCATTAATCACCGAACTGGCACGTTAAATGACACTTAAAGTTATCATGCCTTATAGTCAAACCCGTTAATGATATACTGTAAACAAAGACAGTAACAATTGTAGGTAAAAGGCAAATGAAAACATTTCCGTATCTGGACGACGAGAACACAGATTCTACGTATTTGGTCAGTTCTCGTCACTGAAACCAAGCGCTCCCAAGACGGTCTTGGTACCCCAATCCTCCGCTTGGACGACCAGATGACGTCTTTATTCAATGAGATATGAAGTGTGTAATTATATATACTGTAGGCCTATACTGTATATCACAATGCTAGGAAACCCTCTACAACAACCAAATTAAGATTAATAATGTACTGGACTTTCAAAAGGAATGTGGAAAAGTTTGCTGTTAGGCTGTATAGTGCTGTACTGTATGTGTGTATTTTGGAGCCTGTTATAAATCAGTGGATAAGCATAAATGTGTCTTTCCTTGTAATGAGAACAATTAATGTACTCGTAACTGCTGGTACTAGGAGGGAAAATAACATACACGCCAGAATTAATTGTTTCAAAAGAAAAATGACATGAATGAGAACAGGACACTCGTAACTATTGTGTCCTATTCTGGAGTTAAACGGAAAATTAAATAACTTTGCATTTATTTTGATGAACGAAAGACTGAATGCAATTAAATTCAACGTTGTCAATGTTGTCGAAATATAATAACTACTGCAAGGTGACCGCTATACTGTACGTTATTATTATTATTATTATTATTATTATTGGCAAATGTGGAATTAGCCTTTACTAACGTTATTTAAAATGAGTGTCTTCTAAGGTAATGTTCGTACAGCCTGCTGGACGTGTACCATAACATTATTATCATCACAAAAATAATATACTGTATAATTATAAGAAATATAATTCTATGGACTTCCCTTCCATATCTCTTATGTACAGTATACGTTAGTTCTGTGTGTGTGTGTACTGTGTAAAGTGTTAGAGAGGATATTACTATGTATGAGTGTGTCTGTGTGTGTTAGAGAAAATATTATTGTGTGTGAGTGTGTGCTGTGTGTCTTTAGAGAGAATATTTCTGTGTATGTGTATGCTAGAGAGAATATTATTGTATGTGTGTGTGTGTTAGAGAGAATATTATTGTGTGTGGGTTAGAGAGAATATTATTGTATGTGTGTGTGTGTTAGAGAGAATATTATTGTGTGTGGGTTAGAGAGAATATTATTGTGTGTGGGTTAGAGAGAATATTATTGTATGTGTGTTAGAGAGAATATTATTGTATGTGTGTGTGTGTTAGAGAGAATATTATTGTGTGTGGGTTAGAGAGAATATTATTGTGTGTGTGTTAGAGAGAATATTATTGTGTGTGTGTTAGAGAGAATATTATTGTATGTGTGTGTGTGTTAGAGAGAATATTATTGTGTGTGTGTTAGAGAGAATATTATTGTGTGTGTGTGTTAGAGAGAATATTATTGTGTGTGTGTGTGTGTGTTAGAGAGAATATTATTGTGTGTGAGTGTGTTAGAGAGAATATTATTGTATGTGTGTGTGTGTTAGAGAGAACATTTCTGTTTGTGTGTGTAAAGTGATAGAGAAAATATGACTGTGTGAATTGAATTGAATTGAATTGAATTTATTTAATCGCTCAGACTTTGACAGGAAAGTATGGAGCACAGCGGCAGCCCAAGTATACATTCATATTTGGGCCTAACTATAAACTAACAGTACAGTATTACTCTATCCACTTGTAATTATGAACATATTATACAATAACATATACATATATACTACTGTCTCTATATGTAATGCAATCTGCACACACTATATCATCTACACATACATCATCAAGTACACATTCACATACATATACAGTACAATATTTTCCACACATACAATATTATCTACTCACACAATATTATCCACACGTACAATTGAATACAATGCAGTCTGCACTCACAATATTATCTTCATATGCAACACCGTATACACATCCACCATACAATATTTTACACACAGATAGTATTATCCACGCATACAATATACGATATTATCAACACATACATTATTATCTACGCATCCAGCAACATCCACATAAAAAATAATATTATTTTCTCTACCAATATAATCCATAACAATTATACATATGACATGACTCATCTGAACATTCTCACAACTGATCTAGCAAACATGGAAAATTCTTCACAACATTTATATTTGTATTTTGCATTAACAACATATACTGTAATTAAAATTTGTAGGCCTTCTTGTATAATAATTTGGTATATATTTTTGACGTAACCTCATTATTTCTTCATTAGTACAAACAAATAGAACATGAAATTCATCAGCAATGTTACCAGCATCACACTATTTACACCAACCAACCTGTCTGCCAACATTCACAGGTAATCTATTATTGCAACTTCTAAGTTTAGTTACGATAATTCGATTTCTCTTTTGCAGTTTAACAAGGTACTGTTCCATGCCATAATCAAACTTAAATATCTTATAGTTGCAGCATATCGATGTTGTTGTTATATTGGCCCTCCACTTAGCAATCCATTGGTCTTTCAACCTTAATTCTACAGCTTTTTTAATCCATATTGTGTTAGGTAACTGTTGAGACAACCCTAATCCTGACATACCACACTCATTAAGGATATGTTTAATACATAGTATCCATGGGAAGGTGTAAATCTCTGACCTGTCCATCCAGTTGCAATAAACATTGATACATTACATGAAACAATTTGGTATCCTTACCTAAGATTATTCTTGCCCAATACCCAACCATTCTGCTTTTTATGTGAATGTCAAGAGGAAACACTCCAAGTTCACCGTAAACCATGTCATTACAGGTGTGTGTGTGTGTGTGTAAAGTGATAGAGATAATATTACTGTACTGTGTGTGTGTGTGTGTGTAAAGTGATAGAGATAATATTACTCTGTGAGTGTGTGTGTGTGTAATAGAGAATATTACTAACTTGTCTATGTCATTTCATACATTATAGTAATTAAATAGTAATATGTATGAATAAAATTAAGAAAGAAAATATCAAGCTTATTATTACTAGGTAATAGAATATGGTAATAATTGCAAATGTTAATGAGAACAATAGTTAATAATTCTGTTAATTAATGATAGTAAAGTAAATGATGAGAGTATATAGTAAAAATGTTATTACCTGTAAAAATAATGAGTAGGCTATAATAATAATAATAAAACTATTAACAATAACCATTATGTCTCCTACACAAGTATGCCTATATACACACCTATACAAATCTATGAACACATATAATGATAATAATAGTAATAATAATAATAATAATAATAATAATAATAATAATAATAATAATGATGATAATAATTATAATAACAATGATAATAGTGATGATGATGATGATGATAATCATAATATTAATATTGATATTAAATATAATAGTCTAAGAAAAAAAATAGAAATAGAAATAGAAAAAATATTAATAACATTAATATTTAAAAAGAGTCAAATAAAGAAAAATAATAGTAATAGTAGTCATAGCTTAAATAAGAGAGAGAGAGAGAGAGAGAAGAGTAGAGTACTGTATAATTATTGATAAGAATGTCACTCTGTCTGTGTGAGTGTGTGTGTGTCTGTGTGAGTGAGTGACTTTTAAAAGGGAAGGTTATTGTACAATATGACATTATTACCTTCTAGCACTAATTTGTATGTTGTGTTAGGTACAGTTGTTATTGACATTAATAAATTATCTCTCTCTCTCTCTCTCTCTCTCTCTCTCTCTCTCTCTCTCTCTCTCTCCATATATAACTGTCCCTCTCTCTCTCTCTACATATATACCTCTCTCTCTCTCTCTCTCTCTCTCTCTCTCTCTCTCTCTCTCTCTCTCTATATATATATATATATATATATATATATATATATATATATATATATATATATATATATATATATATATATATATATATATATATATATATAAAGAAGAGACAATCAACACGAAATTAATAGAAGGAAAGAAGAGACAATAAACACGAAATTAATATATAAGAAAAGGAGGAACATCAGGCACGAAGGAAACAGAAAGTAAGGAAGGACAACTTGCTTGTGCTTTCTGTCCTTTCTTTCAGTCTCCCTTTACATATAACTAATAAATAAAACAAGTGTGGACAGAAATAACAGGTGTGTATGAGTATAAATAACAGGTGTAGACAGAAATAACAGGTGTGTATGAGTATAAATAACAGGTGTAGACAGAAATAGCGGGTGTGGAGACAGCTAAACGTCCTTAAGGAAGCTTTATAAATGTTGGTGGGTCAAATTTTGGACTTGAAACAATGCACTTGCAAAGTTGCACTTGCTTGAGAAGTCGAATGCGGCGTGCCCTCAGTTCCAATTTGACAGTGGTGGGGGATGCACGCGCGCTCTCTCTCTCTCCACTCCTCCCCTCCCCTCCCTCTCTCTCTCTCCTCTCTAACCAGCATGGCGACTAAGAAATACAGAGGTTAGTAAATATTGCTTTGGTTTAATTAAGGGACCGTGTGATGGATGTAGTAATAAAATTGGAGGTAAATGGGTCCTTCAAATATTATTATTACCACGAAACGCACACACCTATATGGAAGGAGCTTGTTTCGTGGCATCGACAGGAGGAATCAGAAGTCTCCAATTCTCATACATGATCACAGGGTCCTTAACTACTTTAATAACTAATCTAAATTTTCCTATTAATATTTATAATTAGTGTGATGTTGATTGGTTATAATAATTATTTACCTACTAATAACACTACACCAATTTAGCTTATCTAATTAACTTAATGGTGTGTGTTGTTTAGGTGTGTTATTTAATAAAGGGTGTGACAGTGTTGGTTAATTAATGTGGAGCAACTATTTCCTTCATTCTATTCCAAGCAACAGACCACCATTAGTTTTATTAATGTGGCCTTGTTTCCTTACACACTTAGGAGGAATCAAGTTGCTCCAATGAACCAAAAGTGTACAATATCCCTTCAATTAACAGGCAGAGTTTCTTGTTGGTACGGTTGGCCACAGAAATTCCAACACAGTCTATATGGAAAGAGAGGTCATTCCTTATTGTGGAAGTCCTGCAATTAACACAGACTATAATTTTATAGAAAGAGAGGTCATTCATTATTGTGGAAGTACAGCAATGAACACAGACTATATAGAAAGAGAGGTCATTCCTTATTGTGGAAGTACAGCAATGAACACAGATTATATAGAAAGAGAGGTCATTCCTTATTGTGGAAGTACAGCAATGAACACAGACTATATAGAAAGAGAGGTCATTCATTATTGTGGAAGTACAGCAATGAACACAGACTATTAAATTATGGAAAAAGAGGTAATTATTTATTGTGGAAGTTCTGCAATTAACACAGACTATATAGAAAGAGAGGTCATTCATTATTGTGGAAGTACAGCAATGAACACAGACTATATAGAAAGAGAGGTCATTCATTATTGTGGAAGTACAGCAATGAACACAGACTATTAAATTATGGAAAAAGAGGTAATTATTTATTGTGGAAGTTCTGCAATTAACACAGACTAATTGAAAAGAGAGGTCATTCCTTATTGTGGAAGTACTATATGGAAAGAGAGGTCAATACTGTGGAAGTACAGCAATGATTACCAAAACAACAAACCTAATGATAATAATGTTGTATTACAGTTACGTAGTCTTACATTTTCTATAATATGTTGTAAACCCTCAACAACAACAACAACAACAACAGCATGTGTGTACGAATTCTTGAGGTCCCTATAAGATTATATTTTCACTTCTTATCCACTTTCATTTTGCCCACGCCTATCCTTACTTTCTCTGTCTATCTGTCTCTCTTTTATTTACTGTTTGCCTTGGTGTGGGTAGCCTCTCTCTCTGTCTCTCTCTCTCTCTCTCTCTCTCTCTCTCTCTCTCTCTCTCTCTCTCTCTCTTTGTGATTCTTTCTTCTATTTCCTTAGTGTTTGCTGAGTGTCCTTTCCTTCTATTTCCTTCGCGCTTTTTGTCCCTCCTTTCTTTCTTTTTCCTTTGTGCTTGCTGTCCCTCCTTTCCTTTAATTTCCTATATACGTGTTTGCTGTCCCTCCTTTCCTTCGATATCATTCGTGTGTGTGTTGATAATGTTATATATAAATGTAGCGGTATAAATGTGTGCATAGGTGTATGTACGTACAGTCGTCGGCGGCAGAAGTCCTGACGCCTCACCTGCTTCACTGAGACGCACAGTGTTCATGGACTCGAGAAATACACATGTTTTCTACACCTAATAATCTCGAGTCTATGAACAACATCGCGTGCCTCAGTGAAACAAGTGAGGTGACAGGACTTGGACTTTTGCCGCCGAATGTACAGTTGCCTCAAGGTATTTCTTTACCCCGTGTTGTGGCTGTGAAGTGCATGTGGCATCGGTTCGGATCACATTCAGAAACAGAGAAGCATTGTGTTACCCGTAAATATTCAACAGAAAGATTGGTTTCATTCATCTACTTCAGACACAAAAGAGTGGGTAAAGGAATACCTTGAGACAACTGTAGCCTATGTACTGTATGCATAGGTGTAAACAGAAGTTGATGGGTCACACAGGGTCGAGAATTTGAAACTAAATATGAATCACGTATCACCCTTCCTTCCTTACTTATATACTGGACTGCGAGTCACAGTTTAGACGAGCATCCATCCCCTGAGTGTCTCGTTAAGGATATTCTGGATCGGGGTTCGAATTACTTTTCAATATTTTTCTATGCTTGGAAGATCCCGGCGAGTCGGTCATAACTTTAAACGAAGAGAGTCAACTGTCCTGTTTTGTCTTTACCATTCCCACTTCAAGCCATGAGACATAGTTAACAAGCAACCCTGATTAGGCTACACACACACACACGCACGCACACACATCAAGTATTTTTGTGTGGGTTGATATAAATGAGCGTTATGACACATTCAACTGTATTGTAATATACTTTATTCTGTAATTGGTTTTATCATAGATGTAATTTATAATAATCCATATTGGTATGACAAGTTTATATTAATAATGATCCATGTAAAAATATTGAGCTGCGGTATATATATATTTCATCGTGAACATCAGTTTTCAATGTTGCTTTTGACAACTAACTTGTAATGTTAATATAGTAAGTACTACATGTATGAATAAAATCATGACTTAATTGATAATTTTCTTCTATAAATAATCAAATAACTGTAAGACTAGAACTGTATTTCACAAACAACTCTCCGTCAGTTTTATGAAAAAAAAAAAAACTACTACAGTAATATAGACATTTCCTCTTCCGATGAATTTATAGCTCAGCCACATCATTGCACAATGACACTCGTGGTTTGTGTGTGTGTGTTTGTGTGTGTGGGTTTATGGTGGTAGGAGGGGTGGTGCCACTGGTGTATGGTAGTGTAAGGAAGGCGTATAGGGCCAATGTTCTCAAAGCTTCAAATGAACAGAATAGGATAAATATCAGAGGCGAAGTTGTGACGGCAATGTGTGAGTTGGACCACTGAACCAAACAGTTAGTCATCAGTGAGATACTCTAGATATGGATACTGGTCCAGGCAGTGACTCCCATGCAGTCCAGTATATAAGGCCAATACGGGGTTCATATAGTCTCGACCCTGGCTGGACCACCAACTCCTGTCCACGCCTGTACCAGTATATATTATAATTTTCTTCCTTGTCCTTGCCCCCCCACCCGCCCCCCCCCCCCCCCCGACCCCATCCTACACACAAACACTTCCTGCTCCATATTGCAACATCAACTAGATCACTAATTATAAAGCAATGGTCACAACACACCCTGTCATGCCCTCTACTACAAAAACACACACTTAGAAAAAAACACCCCTCCCTCCTTCCTACACACACACACACACACACAGGCAGGCAGGCAGCGTACCATAAACACACACACACACACACACACACATACACACACACACACACACACAGGCAGGCAGCGTACCATAAACACACACACACACACACACAGGCAGGCAGCGTACCATAAACACACACACACACACACACACACATACACACACACACACAGGCAGGCAGCGTACCATAAACACACACACACACACACATACACACACACCGTACCATGAAATACACACATACAGACACACACAGACAACGTACTATGAAACACACACATGCACACACACACAGACACCGTACTATAAACGCACACGCACACACACAGGCACTATACACTAAAAATAAACACACACACACACACACACACACACACACACAGCATCAATTAGATCACTATGAAAGGAATGGTGGTGAGCGAGATGGAAAAACTTGTCCTATCAATAAATAAATAAATAAATAAATAAATTCTTTTTTTTTCCATGAGTTACAATATCCTGCTTTTAAAAGGTGATGAGGTAGTGGTGGTAAATCTGGAGCAACTGATTCCTCCAAAGTATTCCAAGCCACAAAAAGACACCATTAGTTTTGTACGTTTGGTTCTGTTGAGTGGCATATTTTGGTGGAATCAAGGCAGTCCATCCATTGTGTACAGTTTATTATTAAAAGGGCGTGTGTTACCCAATTAACTATGCCGGTGTGTTTGTTGCTTGTTCATCTGATTTCTGCTTCTCTCTCTCTCTCTCTCTCTCTCTCTCTCTCTCTCTCTCTCTCTCTCTCTCTCTCTCTCTCTCTCTCTCTCTCTCTCTCCAAATATAATCCCCATGACCTTTTCAGTGTTTTGATTGTCATTATTATTATTAGACTTGTTTGTGTGTCCTTGTGTGTGAGTGTCCTTGTCTGTGTGTCTGTGTGTGTGTAATGTACGTACGTATGTATATGTGCTTGATTGTGTGTGTGTGTAAAGTACATAAATACGTGTGTGTAATGTACGTACTGTACTGTACTACAGTATGTGAGTATATGTACTAGCATTATGTGTGTATGTAGGTGTTAAAAGGTGTATTATTATTAGTCGTGTGTGTAGGTGCGTATACTTTTTATCTGTGTGCGCATGTGTGTGATCATAATTGATGCTGATATTATATATATATATATATATATATATATATATATATATATATATATATATATATATATATATAGAGAGAGAGAGAGAGAGAGAGAGAGAGAGAGAGAGAGAGAGAGAGGAGAGAGAGAGAGATACAGTTGCCTGACGAAGTTCACTAAGGTCTGACAGGGTTCAGGGTTGAACCACATATTTTATAATAACATAAAGTATTATATATATTATACATTAAGTTAACATTTTGTACTATAATTATTCAACATCCATATAATTGTTAGAACATTTGTTACATATCTTTCATGTGACTGGAATAAACACATAGTCCAGACTTAATAAACTTGGCCAGGCAACTGTAGGCTACATTTAACTACTATTTCTAGGCATCATAAATATGGAATACAAAAGAAAATATTTGTACAGATGCATGACACAGGAATTTGTGTTACAGCCCATGGAGGTAGAAAATGCTCACCTCTCTTCCCAATACGAAATTTTTTATCGACCAATATGATATACCAGAAGAAAAAAATAATGATGTGTGATGGTAAAGATAATCAACTACTACTGGATACAACTCACAGGTAATTATATAGAGAAGGACAAACATCTTTCCCCTGGGCTGTACCATGAATTCCTGTGTTCATCTCTACAATATACCGAACGTTCCATTAAAAGTTGTCATTTCATATTTTGCTACCTAAATATACATACATACATACATACCATTAACACATACATACATACATACCACATGCATACATACATAATATACATACTGTTCATATATACCATCAACACATATTATACATTCATACGGTACACACATATATACCATCAACACATACATACATTGTTATATATATATAATTTTGTTACATGTGTGAAAGTTGTCATAATATATACCGCTGTTTTGCCTTGACCTTCTGACATAATATGACCTATAACATTATATTATAAGATAGACCACGCCCTCATTGGATATCTTACTTGTATACAAAGTTAATGATAAAAATACACATACATACATACATACATAGGCTACATACATACCCCATTCATACATACATGCATACATATTACATATTGATATATTATACATACTGATAAAATATACATACATACACACATGCTGATCCATATATACATACATATTATATACCGGTACTGATATAACATACAAACATACATACTGATATAATACACACACACACACACACACACACACACACACACACACACACACACACACTTGATCTTGCTTGTAAGACCTTGTAGGACGAGAGAGAAAGTGAGATAAAAGAGATGGATTGATTGATGGATATTAGGCGCCGCAACATCTAGGTCCTATAGCGCCAGAAAAAGGGTGATAGAGAGGTGTGACAGCAAGCAGGAAGGAAATGAAAAGAAAAGAGGGACAGTTGAAGAACTGAAAGCTAGTGACTGGGGCCGAAGGGGCGCCAAAACCCTATAAGTATTGCCCACATTACTACAGGCAATAACCCCCTATGGGGAGATAAAAGAGAGAAAATGATATAAAATATAGAAGGGACAGTCAACACACACGAGGTAAACAGAAGGACAAAAGGAAGGGACAACTGAACGAATGGAAGGAACTAGATCGGGTCCAAAGGGGCGCCCAAACCCAAAAATGAAGTATTGCCCTCACCAGTAATACCACAATACGAAGAGAGAGAGAGAGAGAGAGAGAGAGAGAGAGAGAGAGAGAGAGAGAGAGAGAGAGAGAGAAAGTGGTTTGACAAGGAATCAGGCTAACGGTACAGATATTCACTCCATCCCTCCCTCCCTTCCTCCCTGGCTTCTCCTATCCCCCTCCTTTACTCCCTTCCTCCCTGGCTTCTCCTATCACCCTCCTTTACTCTCTCCCTCCCTCCTCCTCTCTCCTTCCCTCCCTGGCTTCTCCTATCCCCCTCCTTTACTCCCTCCCTCCATCCCTCCTCACTTCTTCTTCCCTCCTCCCTCCCTCTCTGGCTTCTCCTATTCTCCTACATCCCTCCCTCCCTCCTTCCCTCTCCTATACATCCCTCTACACCCCCCTCTCCCTCCCAGGCTTATCCTATCTCCCTTCCCCTCCCTCATTCCTCCTTGTCAACCCCTCCTTCCCTTCGTCCCTCCCCTTCCCCCCCCCCCTTGCTATTCCTCTCTCCTTCCTTCCTTCCTTCCTTCCTTCCTTCCTTTTTTCCTTCCTTCCTTTTTCATTTCTTTCTGTGTTGATTAAGTAAAGTGTTAGAGGTCCATATTTTTTTTAATTTTCGTTCGTGTGAGTGTGTGTGTGTGTGTGTGTGTGTGTGTGTGTGTGTGTGTGTATTGATGTATGTGTGTGTATGTGTGTGTGTTTAACCTTTACACCTCCTAAACCGTGTGTGTGTGTGTGTGTGTGTGTGTGTGTGTGTGTGTTCTATTTTAATTGTTAAGTACAGAGGGTCAGAGAGGTCCATTAGTTTCAGTTTCGTTCGTGTGTGTGTGTGTGTGTGTGTGTGTTTGACATTTACTCCTCCAGAACCTGTGTTTGTGTGTGTGTGTGTGTGTGTGTGTGTGTGTGTGTGTGTGTGACCTTTACACCTGAACCATATGTGTGCGTGTGCTCGTGAGTTAAATTAAATAAAAACAAGTTAGTGGTCCAAAATATTTTCCAATTTCGTTCACGTGTGAGTGCGTGTGTGTGTATGTGTGTAAAAAATAAATAAAATAGACCACAATATTTTTCAATTTCGTTCACGTGCGTGTCTGTGTGTGTGTGTGTGTGTGTGTGTGTGTGTGTGTATGTGTATGTGTGTGTGTGTGTGTGTGTGTGTGTGACCTTTACACCTTCTGAACCGTGTCAAGATCAGTCAGGTCATTGCGTCACAAGACCAGTAAAATTTTGCATAATCGTCAGAGCAATCCAAAGTGATGCGGTACTTTCTTATTCGAGTGGTAATATTATTATAACCTAACAAACACTAATGGTGGCAACTGTACTATTGTTTGGCCTCAAGAATTCGTACACACGCTGTTGTTGTTTTCGAGAGTTTAAAATATATTGAAAATGTAAGACTACGTGACTGCAAAACAACATTATAAATAGGTTTGTTGTTGTTTTGCTCATCACAGAGTCACTTGGTAGACCATTCATTGCAGTACTTCCACAATAATGAATTATCCTTCTATATATTCTGTGTGAGAATTCTTGTGGCTAACTGTACATACATCCCTGTGTATTGTAAATCTATATATGAGAAAGTTGCTACCATTTCGTCACGTATATATGAATAAGGGATGAAAGAGCTTGTATAGGATGAGGGAGAGGGTCATATGAGAAGTGGGACAGCAAGCACGAAGGAAACAGAAGGATCGAATATATGTGCAGCAAACACGAAGGAAATAGTAGGAGAGGAAGGACAGCAAACACAGAGACAGAACATAGAAGGAAAGGAGAGATAGCAAACACAAAGATAGAAAATAGATGGAAAGTAGGGACAACAAGCACAGTGATAGAAAATATAAATATAGGAGAAATAGCAAACACAAAGATATAAAATAGAAGGAAAGGAAAGATTACAAAAATAGAGATAGAAAATGGAAGGAAAGGAAGGACAACAAGCACAATTAAAGGAAACAGGTTTACAACCCACACATACATACATACACGTTAACTTTCTTACTCACACACTCACTTTCTCACATCCGTAAACACTCTTAATCACTTTCTAGCATACACACATTCTTTCACTTTCTTACATAGGCTACACACATACTCTCTCTCTCTCTCTCTCTCTCTCTCTCTCTCTCTCTCTCTCTCTCTCTCTCTCTCTCTCTCTCTCTCTCAGCAGGCCTATAGCACAGTTTTCTTTTATTCCCTTCATCACCTAATCTTTATTTTTGTGACATATAAATCTCTATCAAATAATTCAGATCTATGTCATAATAAATCAAATCTATGTCAAATAAACTATGTCATAATAAATCAAATCTATGTCAAATAATCTATGTCATAATAAATCAAATCTATGTCAAATAATCTATGTCATAATAATAATTTCCATTGCAAAATCAGAACATTAGTTGGAGAAACCTGATTAACAACAGCTTGCAATAATAGTAATTAGGGGTCAGTACTGCATGTGTTGGTTAATCTAGCCAAGCAACTGATTCCTCCAAACAACTATTCCAAGCAAGCAACAAAACACCATCACACTATTTTTGGATCGACTGTTAGGATCCTGGCATACTTTGGAGGAATCAAAGCACTCCAATAAAAAAACAAAAATAATAATAATAATAATAAAAAAAGAGTATATTATTATTATTACCCATTTTATTTAAGGGGGTGCAGGAATAGGGGGACAGGCTTAGGGGGTAGGGGGTTTAGGGGGGTGCGGGAGTAGGGGGACAGGCTTGGGGGAGGGGGGGTTAGGGGAGTGCGGCGGGAATAGGTTACAGGCTTTCAACCCACCCCAAAAATGTCCCCCTATTCCCGCACACACACACACACCAGACCAGTCCCTCCCCAAGCCTGTCCCCTACCCCCGCACCCCCTTAAGTATTCATGCAGTAAGGATATAGGGGTGTGATCTGGAGGCCTATACTGATTCCTCCAAACGTTGTCAATAAAACAGATTCTCTCTCTATAAATAAATACTGATGTGGTTCTGTTTCGTGGCTTATAAGTTTGAAGGAATCATTGAATCACAAATACAACACAAACACAAAAAATACTCTCTTTATTGGGGGCTGCTTTCCAATCCTGTTTACCATTGTGTGTGTGTGTGTGTGTGTGTGTGTGTGTGTGTGTGCTTTGAGAGTGAGAAAATGAGAGTAAATGTGTGTGTGCTTTGAGAGAGAGTGGGAGTAAATGTGTATGTGATTTGAGAGAGTGTGAGAGTATATGTGTGTGTGCTTTGAGAGAGAGGCATGGCATGTGTGTATATATTTTAATAACTTTGTATGTGTGTATTTTAATGACTGTATGTATCTCAAAAACAGTATATGTGTATGTATCCTAATAACTTTATATGTGTATTGTGTGTGTATATATATATCCTAATAACTTTGTATGTGTATTTTAATGAGTGTATTTTTGTGTTCCCAGGTTGGCTATGGTTGTGTGTATTAGTGAGTGTAATAGTAATGGGGGCAACACTCCCTACTCCTACACCACACCAAGGTAAGATTATTAGTTTTTTTTTTGTTCTCCTTGTGTTCTCTCTTTGTGTTATATGTTTATACAAGACAGAATTTAAATGAAAAAAAATTATACAAGACACATATACAATCACAAACTTTTATACAAGTCAGAATTTATAACAAAAAATATTTTCTTATACAAATCAGAATTTATAAAAAAAAAATGTTATACAAGACACAATTTTTTATACAAGTCAAAATGTATTTTAAAAAATGTATACAAGTCAGAATTTATATAAAAAAAAAATATATATATATACAAGACAAAAATGATAAAAAAAATGTATAAAAATCAGAATTTATATAAAAAAAAAAATATACAAGACAAAAATGATAAACAAAAATGTATACAGGTCAGAATTTATATAAACAAAAAATGTGTACGCAGGTGTGAATATGGAAGACGTGTCAGTGACTAGAATATTGGACTACCTGGACCTGGAGAGTTTAGATGCCAGAGACCCCCGTTTGGTTCAACCCCAAGGACTCACACTCACTAGTCACTCAGGGGATCAACTCGTCTTTACTAAGGAGAGTCAGGATGGTGAGTCAGTTAGTTAGTTAGTCAGTTAGTTAGTTAGTCAGTCTGTCAGTTGTGTTGGTATTGGTTGGTTTTTTTAATTTTGTTTTTTGTAATTAATGAGTGAGATTTATTTTATTGTTTTTTTTTATTTGTTATTTTATCAAATCTTCTGTTACTTAATGTTTTTTTGTTTGATTTTTGTTTTTTGTATTTTCATCATTACATTGAATTTTCTTATGTTAATGTATTGTTTGGTTTTATACTGTTTTTTTACCATCACCTTGAATTTTCTTTTGTTAATGTTCTATTGTTATTGTTGTTGTTGTTGTTATTGTTGTTGTTGTTTTGTTCTGCAGGTGTAGTGACAGTGAATGGTATACCAGTCAATGGGTTCACTTCACTACAAGACGGAACAGAGGTTTACACACTCGAGCACTTCATGGCACTGAACCGAAACAGAATGAACGAAGCACTACAACGACTCAACTCACAAAACTCAACCGAAGCACCCAGCCAGAAAAGCAGAATGAACGAAGCATTTAACTTACTCACTTCCCAACCCTCAACTGAAGAACCGAAACAACGAAGCAGAATGAACGAAGCATATCAACGACTCAATATCCAACCCTCCTCAACTGAAGCACTGAACCAACGAACCGAAACAGTGACCCGAAAAAGAATGAACGAAGCATATCAACAACTCACCTCTCAACCCTCAACTAAAGACGAACCCCGAGGAAAGAGTCTTGGTAAGGATTGGATGTAATATTTCACTTTGATTTATAAGAAGGGAGAAGATCCTTGTGCTACTTATTGTATGGTTGGCCACAGAAATTCTTATACAGGCTATGATATAGAAAGAGAGGTCATTATTCTAGAAGTACTGCAATATACACAGACTATATGGAAAAAGAGGTCATTATTCTGTAAGTACTACAGTGAATGGTCAACCAAGTGACTCGGTAAACCTAACGATGATAATGTTGTATTGGAGTCACATGATCATACATTGTATACATGTTGTAAACCCTTGAAAACAACAGCATGTGTACGAATTTCTGTGGCCAACTGTACATTAGAGCACCTCAATTCCTCCAATGAAAGTGTGACAGGAAACAGCATCTTGAGATTGACAATAATAACGTTGGTTTGTTGTTGCTGGGAAATATTTGGAGGAATTAGGTTGCTCCAGATTCACCACGTGCATCCCTTAAGGAGGTGCGGGAATAGGGGACAGGCTTGGGGGGGGACTGAGGGGGTACGGGAATAGAGGAACAGACTTGGGATGGGTAGAAAGCCTGTCCCCTATTCCCGCACCTCCCAACCCCCCTATTCAAGCCTGTCACCCTACTCCTTCAACCACCAAAACCCCCCGCACCCCCCTAAACCTAAGACCCCCCCCCAAGCCTGTCCCCCTATTTCCGCACCCCCTTAAATGAAATGAAGCATTGTTGTGTAAATAATTGTTGTTAATTAAGGGGAGATTATCTTGGTGGTGGAGTGGAAGGTCTCTGATTCCTCCAAACTAACCCACGAAACAGATCTCCTCTTCTAGTACAACATTGAGGATGTGTGTTTTTTGGCATTGTTAGGAGGAATCAGAGACCTTTCTATTTACCAACAAGAGAATCTCCCTTTAAGGACCCAAGTGATGTAGTCAGAAACCTGGAGGATAGTGCATGAGTCCTTCAAACATCGCCACGAAACACACACACTCACTCACTGTACAGTCACGAGTACTAATAAGTATACAGCTTTGGTTGAAGATTTGACTAGACCAATTTTGACTAATTTAATTTCAATGGAGATCTTATTGTGCATTTATTTATTGTCTCTTTGTGCATTTATTTATTGTCTCTAGGTATTCGAAGCACACCTGTATACTTATTAGTACTTGTGACTGTACATTGGTGAAGTTTGTTTCGAGGCATAGTCAGGAGGAATCAGAAGCCACCAGGACTCTAACGCAATCACAGGGATCCTTAATTTTTACCTTAATTTTGAAGTATACATTATAATACTCATAATTATCATTCCTTTTCCTTCCTTACAGTTCCAAGTAGAAGTCAACAACGTCAACAAACTCTGTCTCGCCTTCCGTTATCCACTCGCAGACACCAGTTCACCTCCCCTCTCAGTTTGTCCTCAATCATGACACCACCAGCCTTCCCGTTCCAGCAAGAACATAAGGCAACACAAGAAGCAGCTCCTGAGTTCCTGCAAGCACATGAAACAAAACAAGAAGTAGCTACTGAGTTCCTGCAAGCACATGATACAACGCTAGAAGCAGCTCCTGAGTTCCTGCAAGCACATAAGGAGGCAACACAAGATGCAGTTACTGAGTTCCAGCAAGCACTTAAGACAACACAAGAGGCAGCTACGGAGTTCCTGCAAGCACATGAGATAACACAAGATGTAGATATGGAATTCCAACAAGCACACAGCTCAACACAAGAGCATCCAAGCATGCAATTGGAACCACTAAATGATCAGAATACAACTGCAATTGAAAGTACGACTGCTGCATTTGAAAGCACCACCGAAGCAACAGAAAGCACGACCACTGCAACTGAAGGCACGACCACTGCATTTGAAAGCACGACCACTGCAACTGAAGGCCCGACCACTGTATTTGAAAGCAGCACAACTACTCCAAGCACCACCGAATCTGAAACTCAACCTTCCACCCCGACAGATTACGACAACACCGATTACTATGACGACTATTACTACTACTACGACGACACACTCACCACCCTGCCAGACCACTCCGACGACCACCACCACAAAGTAACAGAAGAGATAGGACTCACGACTTTGGCCTACTCTGCCGACCACGTATATGAAGGAGTGTCAGAGGCTCCACCAAGTCTTTCAGAAAGTGA
Organism: Petrolisthes manimaculis; assembly: GCA_034508575.1. NCBI lineage: Eukaryota > Metazoa > Arthropoda > Malacostraca > Decapoda > Porcellanidae > Petrolisthes > Petrolisthes manimaculis. The sequence goes on along the minus strand of JAWZYT010007359.1, from coordinate 7,638 downwards.
TGTAGGTATTCTCTCAGATGTTATTGGAGAGAAGAGAGTAGGAATGGATAATAATGGAGATAGAGTAGAGAAAGAGGTTGTAGAGAAAGATGCCACCTCAACACTCTCAAATGTTGGAGAGAAGGGAGAGAAAAATGCCACCTTCTTCTCCGATATCGTACAGACCATAGAGGGAATATTTTTTGAAGCAATGCACTCGGAATCTGAGTCGAAACAAGGAGCAACAGTGGCGAATGAAGCAGCACAGAGAGTCGAGACCCAGAAAGATTCAATACCCGTGACCGAAACCGAAGTACCAACTGTGGAGACGATAGATTTCCGAGCGCCGCACGAGTCGGAAACATTTTCTGGTTTCGAGACAGATGAACCAGTTTTTGAGATATTGAGACCAATGAAAGAGAATGAATCACCTGCTATAATAAAGACAGAAACTCCAATGTATGACACGGAAGCTCCAATGTATGACACAGAAGCTCCAATTTACGACACTGAACTTCCATTGTATGACACAGAAGTTCCAATGTATGACACGGAGGCTCCAGTGTATGACACGGAAGCTCCAATATATGACACGGAAGCTCCAATTTACGACACTGAAGCTCCATTTTACGACACTGAACTTCCAATGTATGACACAGAAGCTCCAGTGTATGACACAGAAGCTCCAGTGTATGACACAGAAGCTCCAGTGTATGACACAGAAGCTCCAGTGTATGACACAGAAGCTCCAATGTATGACACAGAAGCTCCAATGTATGACACAGAAACTACAATTTACGATACAGAATCTCCCATTACCCCAATATATGACACAGAAACTCCAGTGTATGACACAGAAACTCCAGTATATGACACAGAAACTCCAACTTACGACACAATTACCCCAATATATGACACAGAAACTCCAATATATGACATATTTACCCCACTATTTGACACAGAAATTTTAAATATTGAAGAAAATATACCACTAATTGAAGAAAGGGTACCAACAATTTTAGTTGAAGAAAGGGTACCTCTACTTGAAGAAAGAGTACCACTAATTGAGGTACCACTAACTGAAGAAATTGTACCACTAATTGAGGTACCACTAATTGAAGAAAGGGTACCACTAATTGAGGTACCTCTACTTGAAGGAAGGGTACCATTAATTGAGGTACCTCTACTTGAAGAAAGAGTACCACTAATTGAGGTACCTCTACTTGAAGAAAGGGTACCACTAATTGAAGAAAGAGTACCACTAACTGAAGATATGCTACCACTAACTGAAGAAAGGGCACCACTAATTGTGGTACCACTAACTGAAGAAATGGTACCACTAATTAAAGAAAGGGTACCACTAACTGAAGACATGGTACCACTAACTGAAGACATGGTACCACTAACTGAAGACATGGTACCACTAACTGAAGACATGGTACCACTAATTAAAGAAAGGGTACCACTAACTGAAGAAAGGTTACCACTAATTGAAGAAATGGTACCACTAACTGAAGACATGGTACCACTAACTGAAGACATGGTACCACTAACTGAAGAAATGGTACCACTAACTGAAGACATGGTACCACTAACTGAAGACATGGTACCACTAACTGAAGACATGGTACCACTAACTGAAGAAAGAGTACCACCACTAATTGAAGAAAACATACCACTAATTGAAGACATTATACCTCTTTTAGACGAAGGAAAACTAGTGATACAGATTGACACAACCACAACAAACCCAGAGACAATATTGACGACAGCAACAGAGACGAATGTGGGAGATTCCAGAGTGACAACAGAGATTTCAGATGCAGTGAAAATGATAGCAAGGACCTCTCATTCCTTTAATGATCCTTATATCACACACTCAGAGGCAGAAACAACAACAGATGAGTCAGGTATGGTATGAAAATATTTTCTTGGTTAAGTTAGGTTAGATGAGGTGAGGTGAGATGAGGTTAGGTTTAGTGAGGTGAGGTGAGGTGAGGTGAGGTTAGGTTAGGTAAGGTTAGGTTAGGGTAGATGAGGTGAGGTTAGGTTAGGTTAGGTTAGGTTAGGGTAGGTTAGGTTAGGTTAGGTTTAGTGAGGTGAGGTTAGGTTAGGTTAGGGTAGGTGAGGTGAGGTGAGGTGAGGTTAGGTTAGGTTAGGGTAGGTGAGGTGAGGTGAGGTGAGGTGAGGTTAGGTTAGGTTTAGTGAGGTGAGGTTAGGTTAGGTTAGGGTAGGTGAGGTGAGGTGAGGTGAGGTTAGGTTAGGTTAGGGTAGGTTAGGTTAGGTTAGGTTAGGTGAAGTGTAGGTCATTTAAATATGATATAATAATCAGTTTCTTGATTTAGAATATATTGATATTAGGGCTGAAAAAGATCATCATTGTAAACTTATATAATTATAGACTTGACTGATTTCCATTTGATACTAAACATTATTGCATAAATATAAAAAAACAATTATGTAAATATAGCCTACTATTTTTATTACAGTGACACATAGCATGCAATACAAGTTACTCATTAAACATGATTTATTTAAGGGGGGTTAATACACTTTTGATACATTGGAGCGTCTTAATTCCTCCAAAGCATGCCAGGAAACAGGACCACATTTACGAAAACAAGTTGCATGGAGGAATTAATTGCTCCAGATTTACCACCACTGCCAGACCTACCACCTTAAGGGGAGAGTATACTTTTGTTACATTGGAGTGCCTTAATTCCTTCAAAGTATGCCAGGAAACAGGACCAGATGAACAAATATAATGGTGTTCTGTTGCTTGGACTAGTTTGAAGGAATCATTTACTCCAGATTTACCAACACTATACTTCCCCCTTAAATATTGACACTCGCAAAACACTATTAATATATAATTTTAATAGATGCTGACATTCGTTAAACATGACAATAATTTACATAAGCCCTTTCTTTTTAGCTGAATTTTGACTGATATTAGAAAACTCTTTTACACGTCCTTTATATAAACTATTTCTGCATTACTTACTGGATTTTTATTAATACCTACAATTTACTTTAATTAACCATTGCATGCATCATAATATTTCAAACCTTTATTTACATTTTCTTTTCTTAATCACCTTTTTACATATTAATCTTCTTTCGATAAACACCATTCAACATTTGTTTACATCATTTACATTGGTCTTTGTTTACAACTTTTACATAGACATTTTAAACCATTAAACACAATTCACAATAACTATTTTTCCATTAACTTTTTTACATCTTCCATATGGGCAGTTTCATACGTTAAACACAACTTACATTAACTCTTTTTACACTTTTTACACTTTTTACACTTTTTACACTCATTTACATTCATTAACGGGATAGCATACGTTTTGGTAAATATGGAGTAAATGATTCCCCCCAAAAAATATGCCAGAAAACAGGACCATATGAACAAAAATAATGGTGTCCCGTTGCTTGGAATAACAAGGAGGAATCAACTACTCCAGATTTACCAGCACTACACCACCCTCTTAAATAAATGGGGAAATGTGTGTTATGGGTGAATTAGAAGGACTCTGCTTCCTCCAAACTATGCCACGAAGCAGCAGTATTTAGTAACATTAAAATTGAGTCCGTCTGGTTTCTAGCATGGACTAGTTTGGAGGAATCAGTAGCCCTCAAAATAACCAACAAAACACTATCCCCATTTTATTTAACAACCATCAACATCAACAACAACAACAACAGCAACTATTTAAATTAAGCACCAATAATATTCTACATCAACCATTTTATCTCATACAGGATTTTTACAACAACAACAAACATTTTCTCTCATGAGATTTTTACAACAACAACAAACATTTTCCCTCCTACAGGATTTTTACAACAACAACAACACCACCACCAACAAACATTTTCTCTCATAGGATTTTTACAACAAAGAACATGTCCCTCTTACAGGATTTTTACCACAACAACAACAACAACAACAAAATTCTCTCTTATAGGATTTTTACAACAACAACAACAACATTTTCCCTCTTACATAAGTTTTACCACAACAACAACAACAACAGCCAGCCATTTTCTCTCTTACAGGATTTTTACAACAACAAGACGAAGAAGAGGGTGAGAACATCTTAGCCCAACCCTCCACCCTACAGGAGACCATAATATCTGACCTCATGAGTCTCACTACAACAACACGTGAGGGAGGTCGTCGTGTTGTCCCAGCCATCCCACGCTCTCTGTCCACCTCTGGCCTCTCACTGCTTGGTCTGTGGCGCTATGCAATCTCGGAGCAACAAGTCAATATGTCACCTCAAGATTACCAGCATATCGGTAAATAGTATTGTTATTATTATTATTATTATTATTATTATTATTATTATTATTATTATTATTATTATTAGTAGTAGTAGTAGTATTTTTTCTCTTATGATTATTATTATTAGTAGTAGTATTAACTTTTATCTATTATGATTATTATTATCATTATCATTACTATCATTATTATTATTATTTTTCTATTATCATCATCATTAATTATTTTGCAGAAGTGAGAACCATCCTGTCACCACAACACTTAGTCATGTTGAACCTAGTCCCCCAAGACGCCCCCCACCCCCTCTACCACAACTCCCCACAAAACACACAACTACGTCAGCAATTCCTCCTCGACTACCTGATCCGGGACCATGTATACCCTGACGACCCCAGGATGATGCGACGTGAGGGACTACGAGTGTTGAATATGGCTGGCCACGTCCTCACTTTTAAGAAGGATAGCTTGAGTGGTGAGTAACTAGTGTGTGTGTGTGTGTGTGTAATTATTTGGAGTATTTTGTGGGTGTGTAATTTTTTAAGGTATCTTGTAGTGTGTGTGTGTGTGTTTAGTATCTTGTTGGTGTGTGTATTTTTTAAACGTACAGTATCTTACAGTGTGTGTGTGTGTGTGTGTGTATTTTTTAAAGTATATTGTAGTGTGTGTGTGTGTGTGTGTGTGTGCGCGCAATTTTTTAAAGTATCTTGTAATGTATGTGTGTACGAAATATTTCAAAGTGACATAACCTAACCTAAGCTAAGGTAAGCTAACCTAACCTAAAGCCTAAATAATATATAGGATCCCTCTATAATAATTGCAGGGAGTATGACCGTGAACGGGATACCAGTGTTGTACGAGGAGTCACAGGAAACAGGAACACAAGTCTATGTCTTGGCTGACCTCATCTTAGACCATCGATCCCAAATTGAACAAGCATTTTTGAAACTCGTCCGAAACTTTCCCCAACCCATAGGTACTGTATATTAAAATGATATAGAATATGATATATACTGTATAAATAGTGTATGATATAGTATAAATTATATATATATATATATATATATATATATATATATATATATATATATATATATATATATATATATATATATATATATATATATATATATATATATATATATATATATTTATATATATTTTTTTTTGTATTTATATTTTTTTATATCTTTAGAAGGTGGGTAATAAATTATTATATATATATATATATATATATATATATATATATATATATATATATATATATATATATATATATATATATATATATATATATATATATATATATATATATATATATATATATATATATATATATATATATATATATGGTATCTTTAGAAGGTGAGTAGTAAATTATCACATATATAAATTTATCCTGTTTTGTTTTCAGTGGTTGGAATGACGTCATCAGAGCGTATAAAACCCATCGTCAGACGAGTAACTCACCACAGCATGAGTTTTCCTCGGCCTCTGATTGGACGACGGACTCCATTGCCTAGACCAGTCAGAATCAGATTTGAAACACCAGTTCCTCAGCCAAAGATTGTAGCAGCAGTTGAGCCAAAGATTGAACCACTTGTGAAGACAGAAACTGAGCCAAAGATTGAAGCCCATCAGACAGAGACAGAGCCAAAGATTGAAACAGTTGAGCCAAAGATTGAAACAGTGGAACCAAAGATTGAAGCAGCCGAGACAAAGACTGAGCCAAAGATTGAAACAGTTGAGCCAAAGATTGAAACAGTCAAGACAGAAACTGAGACAAAGAGAGAAGATATTTTGGGTAAAGCGATGAGTTTCAGAGAGAACAAGGAGACAGAGACTGAGACAGAAGTGATCACGTTGGTTACAGAGACGAGAGACCAAGACAACAACACAGAGCTGAGAGACCTGTTGGTGCCAGATATTCCCTTCCTGGTGGAGGCTACAGAATCTTCGTCTCTGTTGAATCTGTGGAAGCGGGCCATAGAAATTCAGGGACAGACTGGACCCTTTGTGGATATGGAAGGTGAGAGAGAGAGAGAGAGAGAGAGAGAGAGAGAGAGAGAGATGAGAGTGTGTGTGTGTTGTGTGTGTGTGAGAGAGAGAGAGAGAGAGAGAGAGAGAGAGAGAGTGTGTGTGTGTGAGAGAGAGAGAGAGAGAGAGAGAGAGAGAGAGAGAGAGAGTATGTGAGAGAGAGAGAGTGAGCTAGCGTGTGAGAGAGAGAACATAAAATAGCTAACACCCATTCTAAATACAATGAATATATATATATATATATATATATATATATATATATATATATATATATATATATATATATATATATATATATCACGAAAAAAAAAAAAAAGCAAAAAAAAAAAATGTATATAATATCCACTAATAAAACTTCTTCCTCTACTCCCCCTCCACCACCACCACCGCCACCACCACCACACCAGCACCACCACCACCAGCACCAAGCACCAGCAGCACAGCACCAGCACCCAAGACCGTCCTCTCACCCCACTACTTCGCCGTCAGGAATCTCATACCACACGATCTCCGCCACCCTCTATACAGCAGTGACAGTGCCCTCTTCACCTCCCTACGCTCTGAGATAGTGAAGGATTACTTGGTGTCTGAGGCTGTGTTTCCTGATGAGGTTCTAATGAGTTCTAAGGAGGGTTTGACTCTCACTAATATGGCAGGACACAATATCACGTTTAGGAAGGATGAGCAAGGTATGTAACTATTGTATGTATGTATGTGTGTGTGTTGGGGATGAAATGTTTGGTGTTGTTAGTGTAATTGTTATTGTTGTTGTTGTTGTTGTTAGTGTTATTTTTATATTTATTAAATTATTTATTTGTTATTATTATTATTATTATTATTATTATTATTATTATTATTATTATTATTATTATTATTATTATTAATATTATTATTATTATTATTATTATTATTATTATTATTATTATTATTATTATTATTATTATTATTATTATTATTATTATTATTATTATTATTATTATTATTATTATTAGGTGGTTTGACGACATATAAGTGCTTAGATTGGTTTGACTATAGTTAGTTAAGTGGCTTATTAACTTGACAATAATAATATTAAGTGGTCTGAATATAATTATCTACTGTAAGTGTTTTACGTAGACTGAATATATATTAGTGGTTTGAGTCTCTCTCTCTCTCTCTCTCTCTCTCTCTCTCTCTCTCTCTCTCTCTCTCTCACCATTAATTTTTTACCTCACATCCAGGTCAAATTAGTGTAAGTGACGGAAACACCACTCTCTCTCTCTCTCTCTCTCTCCCACACACACACACACACGCAAACACACTCTCTCTCTCTCCCTCTCTCACAC
>JAWZYT010007358.1:0-15000 GCA_034508575.1 Petrolisthes manimaculis | reverse complement strand
AACTCTCTCTCTCTCTCTCTCTCTCTCTCTCTCTCTCTCTCTCTCTCTCTCTCTCTCTCTCTCTCTCTCATTACTAACTAGTGTTCTGTTGACAATTGTATATATTAGGCTGAATTTGGTTTTAGTAAGATTCACAATTATGTATTATCTACCTACTGTTGAGTTTCGTGTGAATATATGGGTACAATGATCATGTTTTATATTACTGTATATAATTATTGTCAGTATGTATTGTACCGGTAGCACTTTCTTATCTTTTAATGAATAAATCTATCAGTTTTTCCGTCCGGCTCATTCATTGCTTTGTTTATCTGTCTTTGTCATTACTTAGCTATCATTCACGGGTATACTCATAATATAATATAGAGTTGACATAGTATAATAGTATAAACATATGCAGCTCTGTGTGTGTGTGTGTGTCTGTTTGTTTGTCTGTCTGTGTGTGTGTGTGTGTGTCTGTCTGTCTGTCTGTCTGTCTGTGTGTGTGTGTGTGTGTGTGTGTCTGTCTGTCTGTCTGTCTGTCTGTGTCTGTGTGTGTGTGTGTCTGTCCGTCTGTGTCTGTGTGTGTGTGTGTGTGTGTGTGTCTGTCTGTCTGTGTGTGAATGTGTTTACGTTTCCACATATGAGTAACCCAACATGTGTATTTTTGTGTATATGAAGTACGGGTACGTAATGTTTACCAGTGTGGTGTTATTCTCCTTAGATGGAGGTGGATGGAGTGGGAGGGTGACTAACCTCACCAACCTCAATTCACGTCACACCACCAACACGCTGGCGGGAAATGACGTCACGCTCGGTGTAAACAAGGTAACCGCTGACCCTTGTTATGTTGGTACCACTGTCTGTCTGTACTGATAGAGAGAGAGAGAGAGAGAGAGAGAGAGAGAGAGAGAGAGAGAGAGAGAGAGGGAGGGAGGGAGGACATGCTTGTATGCTTTACGTTGCCAGCGATAACAGTTATTTTTTTTATTTCCTAAGCTTTATTTTCCTACTTTCCGACTTTTTAACTTTAATTGTTGTTGGTTGATTACATTGAATCGTTTCTAACACTCCAAAGGAAGTGAAGTATAGATAAGAAAAGCACACATACACAAAATAAAAGAAAAAATAGAATGCTAATGAGGCTTGAAACGTTCATATATAGGATGTATGTACAGTCACGGTCAAAGGTCCTACACCAGGGAAATAAATTAAAACTACATGAATGAATTTTATAAGCCAATATTACAAACAGGGACCAAAATTTGTATCCAGGTCTTGTTGAAGTTTCGAATCATTTGACATACTAGTGAACCAATTACAACGCTTATCCTGTTTGATATTTGCTTGAACTCGCTTGATACTCGATCAGGCTATTCGAAGTAAGCCTGGATACATAATTATTTTGGATTGCGAGTGTACAGCCACAATCAAGTATCTACCAATACTTTCCTTCCACCATAGTAAATATCTTGGAAATAAAGAACCACACGTGTATTGTTTTGCAGCACCTCATAATGATACTTGATGGGGTTGAGTTGCCATTATGTGTTGTATGATTAGATTTTGATATGATACTGATTTATTTGCATGATGGAAGGAATGTGTTGATGGTTATTTGTTTGTGGCTGTACATCATTTTTCTCGTCGGTTTCAAACAAAGGCGATGCAGCAGCGTTTTGAGCTCTTATCATATATATATACAGTCTCATATATATATACCCATGCACTCGTCAGAAGCAGTATTAAACCCAAGAAGGATACTATCTGCCAATTTCACGGTTTAAAACAGTTCAGAGATTTGTTCTATATTTTCTTATTCATGCTTCCCTCCGAAATCGTACAAGTGGGGGTTCATAACAAAAGAACTCATGACTGTGCATGTGTAGGAAATTTGGTTTGGAATAGTGTTGTGTGGTAGTAATGACTGTGTGTATTTGTATGAAACGTTTGTGTATGTTGTGAAGTGTAAGGTAATGTACAAGCACAATCAAATATCCACCGACATTTCCCTTCCATCATAGTAAATATCTTGGTAATAAAGAACAACACGTTTATTGTTTTGCAGCACCTCGTAATAATAATTGATGGGGTTGAGTTGACGTAAGGTGTTTGTGGTATGATTATATTTTGATATGATACTGATTTATTTGTACGATGGAAGGAAGGTGTCGGTGGTTATTTGATTGTGGCTGTACAAGTGATATGTACAGTAGGTGTTGGGTTGTGTACTGTGCATAAGTGTTGTGTTTTGTACTGTACACCAGTAAGTGTTTTCTAATGTAATGTATAAATTATAAGTGTTGTGTTGTGTTTTGTATAAGTTTTATGTTGTGTTTTGTATAGGTGTTGTGTTGGCTACTGTATAGGTGTTGTATAATATATTGTATAAGTGTTGTTGTGTACTGTATACCGATAGGTGTTGTGTTTTGCATTGTAAAATTGTTGAAATGAATGAATAAGACACGAAAGCAAAATGTAAAGGATAAAATGCATAATTATATAAAGCAACGAAGTAGTAAGTAAGGAAACTCCCAGGAAGCTACCCTTGACATTGTGAGCTGAAGTATATAAATAATAAATTATAATGTATTGTCATATATTTATAGACTTGGCAAAGAGTAGGGAAGTCCTTGTTGTTGCAGCTGGTGTTGGTGTTGGTGGTGTTGGTGGTGGTGGTGGTGTTGGCGTAACGTAAGGGAAAGTGAAAGTAGGAAAGAAAATACGAGGACTTGTGTTTTCCTGGCCAGGCCTTGTATGTTTGGCGCTCCACCTTCTCGTCGTCTTCTTTGACTATAAAAGGCTATAGAAACTGTGTGTGTGTGTGTGTGTGTGTGTGTGTGTGTGTGTGTGTGTGTGTGTGTGTGTGTTCCATCCCGCGCAGCCTACATGGTTACGTAAGTGTACAGTCAAAGTAAAAATGTCCAGTACCTCTCCTGTCTGCAATTGACAGTATTGTGTGAAATAATTTTTCTGACTACGTACAACAAAATTTATAAATTGGTGATGACAATAATTATGACTTATTCGCCACGCTATTGTACTATATCAGGTATGAATTATGTAGATCTGAGCTATATATTCATAGTTTTCTCTTCCAGGATGCATGGGTCTGCCTTTGTTCATTTATTCTTATCATAATCTAATCTAAGTGAAATATGTTACCCTGGGAAAGAACTCATTCATTAAGGGGAGAGTATACTTTTGGTACATTGGAGTGCCTTGATTCCTCCAAAGTATGCCAGGAAACAGAACCAGATGAACAAATATAATGGTGTTCTGTTGTTTGGACTAGTTTAAAGGAATAATTTACTCCAGATTTACCAACACTGTACTTCCTCCTTAATCATCTGAAGTAGCTGGAAACATTGTATTGGGCTCCAGCCAGTCTGCCTCCCACACTGGTAAGGTTTTGTGGTGTGTGTGAGTCAAACCAGTCCCACCTTCACCACACCACTACTACCGCTACCAGAGGGGCACCAAGTACAGTTTTAGTTATTTGTACAGTCACGGTGAAATGTTTTCCTCTGATGACACTAGAGTTTTATTATAGCCCTTAAGGAGGTTGTATACGTTTGGTACAGTTGTGGAAAGGAGGTCCTGTACTATATCCTTTTCTATATAGCCTAATTATATACCTCACTATCCTACTCCTATTATATGAGTCCTATAGACCTAATGAGACAGTGTTGTAGTTGTGGTGCATGAACGTTGCCACTCACATCCGTCTTTATGGGGAGAGATCTGAGTGCCTTGATTCCTCCAAAGTATGCCAGGAAAAAGACCCAGATGAAAAAAAATAATGGTATCCTGTTGCCTGGCATAGTTTGCAGGAATCATTATCTCCAAAAATGCCAAAAGTCTACAACCCTCGCCTTAAAGAGTGAACATGTATTCATTCATACAGACGTTCATCACTACTGCAATATCTAGTTGGTCTAGGGGTAGGTAGGGTAGTGAGGTAAGAAAGGGGATACAGGAACCCCTTTTCACAACTCCTTTTCACATCTGTACATTAAGGGGAGGGTATAGTTTGGACATTTTTGGAGATAATGATTCCTCCAAACTCTTAACTCCAACAGGGCACCATTATTTTTGTTCATCTGGTTCTGTTTCATGGCATACTTTGGAGGAATCAAGGCACTCCAATGTAACAAAAGTATACTCTCCCTTTAAAGCACCTTCATTCCTCCAAAATATGCCAAGAAATAGGACTGGGTTTAATGATAATGGTGACCTGTTGTTTTGTTTAGGATATTTTGGAAGAATCAGTTAATTGCTCTAGATTTACCAACGTTGTACCACTCCCTTCATTAACATAACCACAGACTGACGACATTAACATTATTTCCTGTCCATAATAAAAGAGGTTTCTTATCTGAGGAAATCTGTCCTGACGTCGAAAGGTTATATATAGACAGTTCCATTTAACCCACACACAATTGTTTATATATGTGTTTGGTTTATTTGTTGGTTTAGAACTTTAGACTGAGTAATACCAGGCGATAGGTATTCCATTTACAATACACACACACACACACACACACACACACACACACACACACACACACACACACACACACACACACACACACACACACACACACACACACACACACACACACACACACACATACACATACACATACACATACACATACACATACACACACACACACACACACACACACACACACACACACACACACACACACACACACACACACACACACACACACACACACACACACACACACACACACACACACACACATATGAATGATCCCCAGTGTCCAACCTTAAAATTATAATTATATCATTAACCACCATTTTTTTTCCCAATCCTCATTTTTTTTTTGTCGCACCAAGTCATCATACGTAAACGAATAAACTGTACATGAATAAAGTTTTATGTCTTGTCTGTCCGGGTATATTTTTTCGATAAATGGGATATATACCTAGAACGAAAAATGTCTATGTGCTTCCTTCCTGTCTGCATATCTATCTGTCCTGGTAGACAGAAGAAGTATGGCAAGTTCAGATCCTGGTACGAATACGGGTAGAGGGAGGGTGGAGGGAGAGTGGAGGTATTGGGGAGGAAAGAGGATGTGGAAGAAAGGGGAGGGGAGATGGTGTATTATAAGTGTGAGTGGTAGAGTGTATTATGCTATAGTTACCGTTTATTATTTAGCTAGACAGTATAGTGTATTATTAGTGTGAGTGGTATATTGTATTATGCTATATTTATATTATTTAACTAGGCAGTAGAGTGTAGTATAAGGGAGAATGTGGAGGGGATGTGAGTTTTATGGGGAGATGAGGAGGGAAGATCATGAGAGGGTAGGGTAGGGTATGGGGGAGGGAAGATGAAAGGGTAAGGTAAGGTAAAGGGGGATGGGATAGGCGAAGGGTAAACATGTAGAGGTGGGGGAAGGGATGGGAGGGTTTAGGGGCGATATCTTAGTAGGACTGGAGTTCCCCGAAACGTGCGTAGTTTTGAAGTTGCAAGATGGGTCAAGGTGGGTCATGAAAGGGCAACTGGCACAGGGTAAGAGTGGCGTAAATCCCATTGTATTTTTTTTTTCCATTTGATGGCCTGTGTTCGGGTTTATTCCTCTATGAGCATGTATAACAGAAGGAAATATACATAATTATCCTTCTGTAATACATACTTATGATCCCTACAAACAACTATGTTCTATCAACTAATGTTCTATCAATAGTTGTCGCAATTCTTCTTTTGGCAACTGTACTGTACATACATTAGAGCACCCTGATTCCTCCAGATTATCCCTAGAAACAGGACAAAATTAACAAACCTATTGGTGTCCTGATGTTTGGAGGAATCAGCCTCTCAATATTTACAATAATATCACTGTACTACACACTTTAAAATCTTCTAGCGTTAGTTCAAGCATATCTTACGAGTCGCTACCGGTTATTACAAAACAACAGCAATCATATATCAAAGGGATTTCATTTGATGTTAGCCTGTTTTAAAGTTACTGTATTAAATAAATAGTTCGTCGTTATTCAAGGTCGACGAATTGAAGGGCTACTGATTATACTTCAAACCGTGCAGCAAAATACTTCCCCTTGTAATATGCTGATGTATGAGTTTGTTTCCTTGTACAGTCGGCCTCAGCAATTATTCGTATACACCATTGTGATATCAAAGGTTTCGTAGCAACTAGAAAATTCACTATTGTATTTTCTGAACAACAAACTTTTCTAGTTAGTTTATATGGCTCATACTTGAATCAGTCAGCAGAACAATGCCTACAGTGAGTGCAGAATTAAGACACCCTTTAACCCATGCTCTCTGTGTACGAAATTCCTTAAGCAAGTAGAAAGTGCAAAAAAAAAAAAAAGTTTATATGGCAATATATTTCAGTTCTTTGAAATAAACCATGATATTTTTTTTATCAATGAATCACTAAGACTCCAGATCTAATGTAAAGTGGAAAGTGACTGACTGTAATTTTAAGTGGTAACCTGATGCACTTTCTACTTGCTCAACTTTACATTGTGAGGGAATTACTATCCATCCTATATAGCCTATTTGACCACAACAGATTACAGTCCCTTAAATATTGAGAGGTCTACCGTGAGAAACATTTACCCTAAGTGTAATGACCTTTATATTAAAAGTTTTTAATTTTCCTACTTTCTCTTGATTTCAGGTAATTTTTGTGTTTGAGGAATAAGTTATTTTGAGGTTATAAGTTATTTTTAGTCAATCCAAAGCCATCGACATACATTATATAATTATGGGGGGACCTCGTTTTACTAAATTGGAGTGCATTGATTCCTCCAAAGTATGCCAGGAAACAGGACCAGAGGTGCAAAATTAATGGTGTTCTGTTGCTTGGAATAGTTTGGAGGATTCAGTTGCTCCAGAATTGTTAACACAAAACTCGTGACCTATATATAGTTTGAAGGCTTCACAGTAAACCCTACAATATTCCATTAAGATTTTCTCCTCTCTAATATTTTCAGATAAACCCTAGACGATTTTTACTTACTTTACATGCCACATCAAAACATTCATCTTTCAAGAGTTAGAACTATAGGGACGTGGAGAGTGCGGTACAGTCCAGGACATAAGTTCAAAGTTGTGAAAAACAAGCTCTGATAACCAAGACTAATTTCAAGGTGTAATGATATAATAGCTGTAATATTACGTGAATGGAATCAGTGCAAACACAACAGTACCTCATTACCTTTGTTTTCTCATGCTCTTTAACCCTTCATAATTATGTTATACAAAAATTAAAATAGTTGTGAATGGAGGCGAAATTTATGCCCTCGTATGTAGTCGTGTTCCATGCCACCAGAGGTCAGTGTATACCCGGTAACTATTTTATTGGTTTGTGGTGATGATGCAGTACAGTACACTCGTAATACATCATTTTTGACTGACTGGGGAGTATTAGACCCAATCTTGGCCTAGTCGTGACCATACTATAAATACCGGTACATATTTTAAGGTATATATTTTGAAATGCATATATTTTGCCGTATATCTTGACCATTTAAATAGTCTGTGACATATTTTTTTTAATGCGATATTCAGGTATAGACGGAAGAGGATTTGGAGCTCGTAGCCCTCCTGGTCAGAAATTATGTATCACGAGTATACAATCGCAGACCATGAAAAGTCTACACAGGCCTCGTCTTGCATGGGGTCTGCAGAGGGGCCGGGTAGACTTTTCAGGGTCTGCGTGTGTACTTATATATTCGTTTGTTTTTCATCACCCGTGAACGACTGTAAGCCTTACATGCAATATAAACATATCAAAGCCTTGTTTGTGTGGTGAAATAATTTATACACTATACTGTACTCCACCACAAGATCAAGCCACGACCCTGTGACTCATATCATTTAATGGCAGCAGACAAGACTGTGGTTGCCGAAGGAAATTTAACTCCTTTCCTACTTGAAAACAAATTATTAAACCCTTGAGGTATTTTCCGTCCCCAGTAACCTGCATGTATGTTTGTCGTCAAGGAAAAAATGCAATCTCATAATATTTTACCTTGTTTGTTTTTCCGAAATTGACGATAAAAGTGTGAAGGGAAACCGTGATTGGTCGAACGAAACTCATGTACAGTTGACAAAATATGAATTGCGACAGATCTTGATGAAACGTTAACTATAATTTTATGAACATTCACAAATAATTGTATAATATAACAAGCACCATAACAACAATAACCATAACATAACAAAAACAATACCACCAATAACCATAACGTAACAAGGACCATAACAACAATAACATAACAAACACCATAACAATAACCATAACATAACAAGCACAATAACACCAATAACCATAACAACAATAACCATAACATAAGCACAATAATAACAATAACATAACAAATTCACTCACTTCTACACTCATTCACTCACCCCCACACTCGTTCCCAAACAAATTCACTCACTTCCAAACAAATTCACTCACCCCCAAACAAATTCACTCATTTCTACACTCATTCACTCACCCCCACACTCATTCCCACACTCGTTCACTCACTCCCAAACAAATCCACTCACTTCCAAACAAATTCACTCACCCCCACACTCATTCACTCACCCCCACACTCGTTTCTTGACACAGCCATGCACACTTGACAGCATCACACACCACTTCAATCTGTCCTCCACTTGCTAGGATGTTTCTCAAGAGTGTTTCTCAGAAGATAATCACATTGCATAAAATATTGTCGAGTGCTCCAGGAATCAGCATATATTATATGTAGGAAAAGATTTGAGAGAGAGAGTGTGTGTGTGTGTGTGTGTGTGTGTGTGTGTGTGTGTGTCTGTGTGTGTGTGTGTGTGTGTGTGTGTGTGTGTGTGTGTGTGTGTGTGTGTGTGTGTGTGTGTTGTTGATGGATACAGCAACTGTCTTTTTAATCCGGGGATTTTCAGGTTTGTGACATACATAAGCACCGGAAACGTTTGGTGGGTGAGTTTTGCTTGTTTCATCTCTGTGGGAATGAGGTGGAGTTTCAGAATGAGTGAGTGAGTGTGTGTGTAAAAAACAATGGGACCGCGACCCTCTCTGAACTTGCGACACCTTCCCAAAGGACCCTGTGAACGTGTATGAATATCGGAGGCTTCTGATTCCTCCTGACTATGCCACGGAACAAGCACCTTTCATATACTGTAGGTGGTTTTCGTGACAAGGACTCGTTTATCTACAATTTTTTTTACTCCTTTTTCTGGGTCCTTAATAAATATTCTCGGACAGGAAATGAGAGTAAGTATCTTAACCCGAAGTAAATGAAAGTGAAACAAGCAAAGTAATATATATAAAAGAAATTGAAAGATATAATGTACAGATATAAACGAATAACATAATTAACGAAGTACAATGAACGAAAAAAAGTATAAATATAAAACAAATCTTGAAGGTGAGTAAATGCAGGAAGGAGTATAATAGCAAATCGTTGTGTTTTGAGGGCAGTACTGTACTCTACGTTTCATCACCTTGCAATGTGCACTTTTTCTTTTTTTTTTTTAGCACCAAAAGGTTATCACGCAAAATCTGCCTGTGTTTTGTTGAAATTCCCCGACAGGAAACGGAGAGAATTTGGGACTTGAATTTAATTTGATATGAATTTGTTATTATCATATAATGTTTCCGTAGGGGAATAATATAATCGTGTAGAAGTCTTAAGGGTGTGTGGGAATAGGGAGCAGGCTTGGGGGGTGCGGGGGGCTTAGAGGGTGAAGGAGTAGGGGGACAGGCTTGGGGTTAGGGGGGTTAGGGGGGTGCGGGAATAGGGGACAGGCTTTCTACCCACTCCAAGCCTGTCCCCCTATTACCGCACCCCTCAACCCCCCCCCCCCCCCAAGCCTGTCTCCTACTCCCACACCCTCTTAATTAAGGGGGAAGTACAGTGTTGGTAAATCTGGAGTAAATGATTCTTCCAAACTATCCCAATACAACAGAACACCATTATTTTTGTTCATCTGGTCCTGTTTCCTGGCATACTTTGGAGGAATCTATATGCTCCAATTTGCCAGAAGTATACTCTCTCCTTAAATAACAAGTGACCCCTTTAAATTAACAAACACTTATACTTATACTTATATATACTGACTTAATTAACATCCTGACAAGCACAGGATGAATCTTTTCCTGTTTACAGTAAAAGGGCTTCAGAATTTTTTCAATTTTTTTATAAGTCTTTATTATGATATTTCAGAATTTTGTATGGTAGTTTATTTCACCATATTTACTTTAATTTCAGACTTCAGTAGTTTATTTCATCATATTTACTTTTATTTCAAACTTAATTTGCATAAATTGGGAGTTTCATTTTTTTTTTTTTTTTTTTCCCTATCAGCTTCAGGTGGTGATTATTTTGGCTGTCAACTGTGCCACGTGTGTTTATCTCACACACACACACACACACTCTCTCTCTCTCTCTCTCTCTCTCTCTCTCTCTCTCTCTCTCTCTCTCTCTCTCTCTCTCTCTCTCTCTCTCTCTTTCTCTCTCTCTCTCTCTCTCTCTCTCTCTCTCTCTCTCTCTCTCCTATTTATATCATTTTTCCCGTCATCAAGATATTACTCTCATTATTCCAACATTATCTGGTGTTGTGTTTTTCCCTCCTCGCTCTCCTGCCTGTCTGGGTGTGTACTGCTCAACCAATCACAGTCCTCGCTTACCCTCTGCGTCATACCAAGGTCTTACACAAGCTACGTACACGACTGCAGGCTACGTTTTACTATGTCGCAGTGAAAGGTAAAGTAAACGACTATAGGGTCCATATTCCTATAGACAAACCTTATGGACGTGTACTCTCCATGGAATTGGGTCCATTCTCATAGACTTGTATTATTTCTTTCCACTAAACTCAGTGATTTGTTTTGAAAATTACTATCGGTATCACACCCCCACCTGACCTTACTTAAATTTACCCACCCTCTGGTTGCGTCTGAGGTGCATAGTAATAATTAAACACCAGATTCGATTGACTGGAAACACTGCGAGTCGGGGAGTACAACCGCTCTCAGTAGTCTTTGTCATCGCTGATATAGGGGTCCCGTAGTAATGAAATATCTCAATTAATTGAAGGAATACTAATTACTAGAATGTATGCACGCCAAAAATAATAAATTAAAAACAAAACAGGGGGATATGGTATGGATGGGTCGAGGGGTGCTGTAAGGAAAAGGGTGAAGGGATGAACGGAGAAGGAAGAGACCATGTGAGGGAAGAAGGTGGATGGGGGTAGTAGTAATAAGGGAGAAGACATGTTGACGTGAAGAGGCAGAAGCAGATAGTTATAATGGGAGAGGGTCGAATGAGACTAGGTATAATGGGAGAGGGTCGAATGAGAGTAGGTATAAGGAGAGGGTCGAATGAGAGTAGGTATAAGGAGAGGGGGACCAGTGAATGTAAATATAAACAGATAGGTCTTAAAAAAGTAAGATAATAAGAAGTCCAGGTGGACACCACACACACACACACACACACACACACACACACACACACACACTCATTATCAAACCGGGACTTATATAATTCCCACTTCCTCTGCCCCTGGCTGGCTAGCACCATGGTAGTCCTTCCTGCCACACACATTTTATAACAAACTGATTGCTAAACAGACATAATATTATGTCTTAAACTCTGTCATTTAAACAGAAGGGAATTGGTGGCCACATAATATTACCATATTTCTCTGTGTTATCTTCTCTGGCCAATCTTTGGCTTCCTTAGAACTCCAACCTGCTTCAGAAATAAATATTACACTCTGAATCTAAATAGAGCAAAGTCAAGCTCTCTCTCTCTCTCTCTCTTTATATATATATATTAATACATACAATGTACAATATACACATTAATATATATATATATATATTAATGTGTATATTGTACATTGTATGTATTAATGCTGTATCCATCACCTCACAATGAATATTCTATCATTTTTTTTTTATTGTAAATGCAAATTTGTTTATTGTTGTCTTCATACTTCTTTGCACCTGCTCTGCCACTCCTCCCTATACTCTCTGTGTTCCTTCTTCAGATTCATTCGCCCTTTCCCACTAGCCTACTTTCTCTCTCTCTCTCTCTCTCTCTCTCTCTCTCTCTCTCTCTCTCTCTCTCTCTCTCTCTCTCTCTCATTTAATCCAGTAATTATAGACTGATACTGAGAGAGGCTGTTGAGTTGCTTAGAAGTATATATAGTTTGGTGGTGTCGGTATAGCCTTTCAGTTCACTCATAATATCTCCAGTCACTTCGAACTCCATATAATTTGTTATAGACGAATTAGAAGGCTCGTGATTCCTCTTCAATGTGTCAGGAAAAAGATTAATGTTTTGTATAGCCTGGGGGTGAAGAGGAATCAATGGCTCTCTTTCCAGTTCACCATCAGCATCTCATCTCAGCAAAATTAATGTGAAAATAATGAAAGTAAGGGTGACTCAGTGTTTTGTAATTTCTAGTAAAAGGTTGATTTACGAAGTGTTGATGAGAAGAGGTCAAGGTGCGGTGGGAAATACTAACAGAGTGTAGAGAAAGTGGGAAAGAGAGTACTGTATATGCTGAAATGTGTTTGTAATGGTGACCGCGAAAGGGAAATACTAAAACAGTGCAGAGAAAGTGGGAAAGACAGGATGCTTAAATGTGTTTGTAATGGTGACTTGGAGAGGGAGAGTCAGTCCTATAGGAAATACGGAGAAAGGTATATAGAGTCAGCCGTGGGAAGAGGTTAGTATTATGTGGTGGAAAAGGCTAGTTAACGTCACCTATTTATGCCCTATGAGCAAAGCAGTAATTAGGAGGTTCAGCAGGACAATACCCTCCCAATGTAGGCTATAATTATAAGGTTTGTGTCCAGCTACCTGTCTCAAACTCATTTTTTTTTTATTGATGGATATTAGGTGCCGCAACAGCGAGGTCCTATAGCGCCAGAAAAGGTGATAGAAAGGTGTGATAGCAAGCAGGAATGAAATAGAAAGAAAGAGGGACAGTTGAAAAACTAAAAGCTAGTGGCTGGGACCGAAGAGGCGCCAAAACACTTAAAGTATTGCCCACATTACTACGGGGGTCTCAAACTCAAGGGGACTTTTAGGACGCGGAGGGAGAGGACGCTTTCCATTTTACATCATCACCATCCCAGTGTTAGGATAAATGGAATGGCAGGAAATAACTAGAGAAGACGAGAGAGAGAAAATAGGAAAAGTGTCACCTTAAGGGTGTGTGGGAGTAGGGGACAGGCTTGGGGGGATGCGGGAATAGGGGGACAGGCTTGGGGGGGGGGTAGAAAGCCTGTGCCCTATTCCTGCACCCTCCTAACCCCCCTCTAAGCCTGTCCCCCTACTCCCGCACTCCCCCAAAAAAACCCGACCCCTACCAAGCCTGTCCCCCTATTCCTGCACCCCCTTAATAAATGTCCCCATAATGATGACTTGGAAATAAAAGAAGGGTGATTCACAAAAGGTTCATGCACGGTGTAAGGAGAATTGTGTCGAGTCAGTGTGATGTAAGAGTTGTAGGTATAATAGCCTATGGTGGTGGTGGTGTGGAAAGCCCTGTCGTGCATGATGTAAGTGTCATCAAATTGTTTTACTCATGACTTTCAAACATGTTATTCTGAATATTTATGTGTGTGTGTGTGTGTTGTGTGTGTGTGTGTAATCTGAATATCTGTGTGTGTGTGTGTGTGTGTGTGTGTGTGTGTGTGTGTGTGTGTGTGTGTGTAATCTGAATATCTGTGTGTGTGTGTGTGTGTGTGTGTAATCTGAATATCTGTGTGTGTGTGTGTGTGTGTGTGTGTGTGTGTGTGTGTGTGTGTGTGTGTGTGTGTGTGTGTGTGTGTGTGTGTGTGTGTGTTTGTGTGTGACTTACGTACACATTACCTGGGTTTATACATCACAAATAATCTTTACAGGGTGTTAATTTTTTTCTGCACCCCAAACTCCGATATTCTTAGTAAGTACCATTGTTACAGATCTGGTGTATGTTAGTTGTTGTTGTTGTTGTTTATGTTTGTTTGTTTGTTTACAGTGTTAAGGATAAGGGTGAAATATTGTTTGCCTTTTCCATATTGGCTTTCGCATCTATATAACAATGAGGGTGGAAATATTGTGTGCATGGATCTTTGTAGAAATGAACAATCTTTAGGGAGAGATGCTGTTGTTGTTGGTACTCGTATATTGGAGAGCTACTGATTCTTCCAAACTATGCTGAGTTGTACTGTAAAATATTAATATTAAATTATGACATGATATAATATGACCAATCTTTCCTATACTTCTGAATGATGTGTTTTTAACGATGTGACTGGAGCTGTGTGTGGTGCATTAGTTAGTTAAGGGAAATATTACAACATCGCCTAGCTAGCGTTTCCTGTGTAACTCCTTGCCACTCCCACATCCACCTCACTTCATTCACATAATTATATTTATTTGAAATTTTCCTAAAGTGATTACAGAGGGAAATAATTCCTGCTATGATAAGGGGTTTTCTCTATAGCAAGCACTAGCTCCCATTAATGGTAGATAGATATATATTGTTATTGTCTTCAATATTAATTCACTTTGGACTTTCCGTGACCCCCTCCCCTATTATTCTCTTTCTCACTAGATTTATCCATCCATCCATCCATCCGTCTGTCTATCCATCTTGCTTTATCATTCCTTATATTATATCCTATTGCGAAATAGTTGTTAGCGTAGTGAAGGGGAAATGCTTTTGACAACACCCACAACTACTTTTTCTGTCTGTCTATTCCAAATCACTCCTGTAAGTATATTTTTTCATGTTGGTCGTCTCTACATTAATTGTTTGTTTGTTTTTTCTCTACAATTCTTTATTTACATTTCAATAATCCATCTATTTCAACATGAGCTGCCAGTCTATTTCTTTCTTTAATTTCATCGTGGTCATGATATCCTCAGCTTTGGTCTGTTCTCAACTCTTATGATGCTGTTTTTCCGTCCATCAGCGTCAATAATGTTGAGCATTGCGACCTTGTGTTTACGTTCTCGAAT
>JAWZYT010007357.1:15000-19669 GCA_034508575.1 Petrolisthes manimaculis | reverse complement strand
TATATAAAAAAAAACTCTTGATGTATACACGTGTCACTTTACCCAGACAACTTGCAAAAACAAAGTAAAAAAAAAAAAATAGTGCATATCTATATTTATTTTCATATTAGCATATCCAATTAAAATTTAGGGGAGCCTCCTGTTTTTAGTGTTGTTGTGGAGGGCTATTGATTCCTCCACTCTTGGCCTCAAAATAGATCCCCTAATTTCAACACTGAGGTAATAGATGTTTCCTGGCATAGTTTGGGGATTCCTTAGTTACCGTTTTGAGAATATCCTTGTTATTTATTGCTTATACTGTACATGTTTACCTGGTTGTCTAAATGTTTGGCCCAATTTGCCTTGATTTACCATTAATTAACCTTCGAAAATAAAGTGAGGGAGCAGGTACTGTACCTTTTCATCTGATTAAAATATTTGCACCTTTCAAAGATAAATACACTTTTGGTACATTGGAGAGCCTTGATTCCTCCAAAGTATGCCAAGAAACAGAACGAGATAGACAAAACTAATGGTGATCAGTTGTTCTGGATTTAACAACCTTAAGAACCCTGTGATCGTGTATGAGAATTGAAGGCTTCTGATTCCTCCTGACTATGCCATGAAAAAATATCCTTTTATATATATACGTGGTGGCAATATTTGAAGGACTCATTAACCTCCAATTTTCTGACTACATCAAAGGGAGTTTTTGACCACGACTGTTCCCCTTCCATAGGTCACATACTCAACCCCTCTTCCCCTTACCACTCTACCTATTTTTCCCCTCTAACCCATTACTCCCTTGTCCTCTACTCTGGTACTCCCTCGTCCCCTTTACCCATTAACCTCAATAAACACTCTTCCCCTTGCCCATTATACCTCTCTTCCCCCTGACCCATTATGCCCCTCTTCCCCTTGTCCCTCTTCCCTCTACCCCTCTTCCCTGGTACCCTCTCTCCCCAATACTCTTTCTTTATTATTCCCCTCTTCCCTGGTACCCCTTCTCCCACCCCACCCCACCACAGCTGTGTTCGCCAGTGACAGGTAAAAATGGATTCCCACAACAAGTATGACAGTGTTGACCAGGTCGCTACAGCACAGGGGACCAGATGAATGAGGCTGTCTGTCCACTTCTCTCTTGGCTCCCACAATCATTTTAACCCTAATTTAACCTTTTATTTTACCGATTTGTGTGCCGCTGCTCTCTCTTCTTCTTCTTCCACTTGGCTGCCCCATGAATGTTACGACTTGGGTGTTTTATTATCCAATTTTATCACCATATGTCTCAAACTAATAGACTGTAAACAGGGTCGAGATTTGAACACACACACATACACACACACGCACATACAATACACACACACACACACACACACACACACACACACACACACACACACACACACACACACACACACACACACACACACACACACGCACACACACACACACACACACACACCACACACACAAAATGAAATGAGCTTTGCATAATTTTTTTTTTATCCCGTCCGTCGAAGTTCACTGGCTATTCACATGAGCTCTTTTTTTTTTCATCGCTCAGACAGATGGAGTTGAAAGCATAAAATTCTGTGCCATCATCCCTGCACTAGACGGGTGATCTGTTAACGTCAGGTTTCGAGAGTCGGTCTGAGTTAAACATGACAAATGAATCGACTGCATAGATAAAGATACAGTATGATGCTTTGGGTGAACTGCATGGAGGACTGACTGCTACTGTATTAAATTTTATTCCTACTATCCATATATATACACAGTGTGAGTAGGGAAGTTTGTTTGGAGAAGTACGGTACTGTAGGAATCCACGACATTTGCCCAAATAATATCACCCGCTCGATAGAATATTATTAAGTTTCTGTCAGTTTTCATAGCGCACACACACCCATACACACACACACACACACACACACAGACACATATACACACACATACACACAAGAGGATAATAGCAATAACGAGGAGGATCAAGCGGTTCTGAGGAGAGAGGGAGAGTGAGAGTGAAGGGGAGGGAGGATTAGGGTACAGAGAGTAAGTGAGAGAGAGAGAGAGAGAGAGAGAGAGAGAGAGAGAGAGAGAGAGAGAGGCAGGTGGACAAAGAGATAGACAGAGACAAGCAGGCAGACAGACAGATAGACAGGGAATGGGAGAGAGGGACATACAGACAGGGAACGAGTGAAGGGTTAGGTACAAGTACGGCAGTCGTGAAGGGCAAGGGTGGTCCCAGTTTAATTCCGGATTATGGCACAGAGAGAGAGAGAGAGAGAGAGAGAGAGAGAGAGAGAGAGAGAGAGAGAGAGAGAGAGAGAGAGTTGTACTATATTGCTTTTGATTAACCTGACCAAAATTAACCAATTTCCTCCAAACACTTTAAACAAAAAATACCTTGAGTAGATAATAGTGTTTATTATTATTATTATTATACTGTTTATCATTATGTATGTACTGTACTTTGGTAAATGTTTCGTTTCGTATACTATGTCTGTCTTCATTTGCATTAAGAGATTACAACAAAAAATCCCTTTTAAGAAACAGGATGAGAGTGTCGGTGTTTCCTGGCTGTGTTATAAATATGCACCACAGTAATTAATTAAGTTTTCATTCATAAAAGTTTACTTCATACCCAAAACATTTCTGTATATAACAACACTAAGTTCTTTATCCACAAAAGTTTACGTCCCGCCCAAAACAATTTAGTACATAATTCCACTCCCTAACTTTTTTATGCACAACAAACACTTCACGTTTTGTCTCACCCTAAATTATTTCAGTGGTGTTTAGAATAATAACACACACACACACACATTCAGCAACTCGCGTGCATTCTGATAGATGGCCGGGATGGAGGAAGGGGCAGAATTTGTGAAGTAAATAGATTGGTGCCTAACGGAAATTTCATCCATAGATTTCTGATAATTAGGATATTGGCAGAGGGTGGGTCGATGGCTGTGCCGGCCCAATAATGTGTCCAAAACAACACACTTGACGGATGACGTGAGCATTTAATGACGCAAGTTGACGAGAGCAATACGTTACATGTCGTCGTCATATTGTTGTTGTTCTATAGTTTGTTCTAGTTAGTTTCCGCAGTCTCTTGATTTTTTCTTACAAGTGTCTGTGCCTCCTTATGCCTGAGTGTCTGTGCCTCCTCCCTACGTCTGTCTGTGTCACTCATACCAATTCCACATGGCTTTACTAGTAGTGTCAATGCATGTGTGTCTTCCTACAAGTATGTAAGTATGTATCTTTTATCACACCATCACTACTCTTTTCGCAGCCCCCCCCTCCCCTCCATTCACCATGATCTGTATCTGTGTCGCCAGTGTGAGGAAACAAGGTACCTGCCCCCCTGGCTAATTGGAGCATCTTGTTGTGTGTCAAAACTTTGGTTCACTAATGGCCCAGCTGGCTTCCATCTTGCTGGGCTAATCTACCAATTAAATTTCCATCGCGGGAGGATGAAGTTGGAACTTACTGGCGCGGGAAGGCTAGTAGTGGTGGTTGTGGTGGTGGTGGTGGTGGTGGTGGTGATAGTGAAGGAGAGGAGAAAGATGGTGATGTTAGTTGTGGTGGTGATAGTGATGGTGGTGAAGTACAGGAGAAAGATGGTGATGGTGGTGAAGGAGAGGAGAAAGATGGTGATGGTGGTGAAGGAGAGGAGAAAGATGTTAGTGGTGGTGGTGAAGCAAGTTGATAGTGGTTTAGTGGGACAAGGAAAGGTGATGGTAGTGAATAGAGACGTTTGTAAGGCGGTGATGGTGGTGTTGGTGGTGGTGGTGGTGATGTTGGTGGTGATAGGGGTGGTGAGGGAAGGGAATGTCGGGGGGGGGGGGGGGTGTAGTTGGTAAGGAAGGGGAAGTTAGAAGGTGACATGGTATGATGGTAGTGATGGTGATATTGGTGGTGGTGGTAGTAGTGCTGGTGATATTGGTGGTGCTGCTGGTGGTGGTGATAGTGGTAGTGATGGTGGTGAGACAAGGAAAGTTTCTGGTACAGTAGTGAGGAATGGCAAAGATAGAGAAGCTTTTAACGAAATAGGAAAGAGGAGGCGAATTATAGTTGAGACAGCTTACAGAGGCTTACGGGGGATATCATGCGGCAAATCATATAAATCCTTTGAAAACTGTTGTTATATATACACGAAAATCTCTCCATCAAACCCACGATTATAAAGTAAAACACAGTAAGGCAGAAGGCTCCCCAACACCCACCGAATGAGGGAGTGTTGGATATTAATTGAGGAAAGGATATACTGAACACTATTTTTTTATTTTATTACGGAAGAGTTGTAACAATATTCACGTTGATATTGCTTTAGCTGACTTAATAATAAATGTCCTTTGTCACACTAATGTTTATTATGATTCAGTTTTCCTTCACTGTTACATTACTTGATTCCTTTTCTCCTTTATTAGATTATTATTCTTTAGTTACCCTACGCTTTTACATTAGTTTATTCTGTGTCTCATTCATTATTATTATTATTATTATTATTATTAAGTTTTTCTCAGCTTTTACATTAATTTTTTCTGTCTCATTTATTATTATTATTATTATTATTATTATTATTATTATTATCAATATTATTCTTCTTTAGTTTTCCTCAGGTTTTACATTAATTTTTCTATGTCTCATTTTTTATTATTATTATTATGATTTAGTTTTCCTT
>JAWZYT010007357.1:0-12500 GCA_034508575.1 Petrolisthes manimaculis | reverse complement strand
GCTCACCTAATGTCCTGCTAAACCGGTTACAGTCGTCTCATTAAAGAAATATTCTCTTGCTCTTTCTTGACACAGAAAAGATCAAGAATTGAGTTTGGGGCATAAAATCTTACACATATATATGATAATGTATATCAACTTGGAATCTTCTTACATTTTAGGGTTACTGGTGGCAAACAGTTGCTCCAATATACTCCAATTCTTTCGTCTGGGTTTAGTCACCATCGTTCAACACAACAGACAGACAGACAGACTTGAACTATCACCAGACAGACTTGAACTATCACCAGACAATTATATAGGATCCCGGAAAGACACTCGCCATCGCCCAAGGGTCAAGTGGTTATTTCTAGTGGTGAGGGGCAAAGGTCAGGGTGGGTGAGGGTGTGAATTACTCATCATACACCAGGCAGGCCACTGATAACTCTCACACCCTCCCTACCTACCCACCCTCACCCTCCCTTCCTCTCTTATACATCCACCTCTTCCCATCCCCCACCTTTCCCACCCACCCCTCTCTTCACCTCCCTCTCATCCCCCCTCTCTTCCCCCTCTCTCTTTCCCCTCTCTTCACCCTCTTACCCATCTTTCCTTTCCCTCTTCCACTTTCACATCCTCTTCTTCTTCTCCTCCAAACTCTTTCTACCTGTCCCATTTCTCGACCGCATTCCCTCTCACCTTCTATCTCTCTTCTCCTTCCCTCCTCCTTCCCCTCCCCCCTCTCTCTTCCCCTCCCCCTTCTCTCTTCCCCTCCCCCTTCTCTCTTCCCCTCCCCCTTCTCTCTTCCCCTCCCCCTTCTCTCTTTCCCATTCCTTCCTCTTGCCTTCCCTCATCTTCCCCTTCCATCTCCTCTTTCTTTCTCCTTCCCTTTCTCTTCCCAAAGCCTTTCTCCTTTCCCCTAATGTACAGGTATGTATGTAGCCTATATATGCCTTCAACTCCTCTTTTTCCCGGTCCCTCTCTCTTCCCCAATCCCGTTTTCCCATTCCTGTCTTTTCTCAGGTGACCCTCCCTCTTTTACAATCTTATTCTATGCCGTCAGTTCTCTATTGTATTTCCAGAGACGGGCGTTATTGCTCTTCCCTCCGTCCTCCCCTTTATTGCTCAGTCAACAGCTCCCTCGCTCCTGTCACACTCGGCTTTGTTATATTTTGACGCTGGCATGGGCAGAGGTTAATATTTTCACGACGCTTATACAGGTATGACGTATTGTATATAGGAGGGAGTATGGTGATATGTGTATGTTGTTTCTTTAGAGAGGGTTATCTGTTGTGATTCTATATGGTTGCAAGTGAGAATGTATATATGTATAATAAATTTTTTTTAAGAACGGAAAGACAGAGAATATCAATAATTGGAAGTGTATAGGGTAATGGAGAGGAAGTGAAATAAAACGAAGGAAAGAGAAAAAAAGTAAAGTAAAGGAAGGAATGCAGGCAAAGGTAATGGAGAGGGTACCACTCTGGGAAGATTAGAAGGAAGGAGAGAGTGAAGATAAAAGGAAGGCAGAAGACAGGAAGGGATGAAAGGGTCAAAGTGGGAAGAAGGAGAGAAAAGAAAAAAAACAAGGAGAGAAATTGATTTACCCAATCTATAATATAAACAAATCAAAAGCCTTGTATAACTCACGATTCTAACATAATATGACAATAAATATGAATAACAGTTTGGTGCAATTAAGATATGGTTTTATATTATATATATATATTTTAAATTATGAAATTCATTCATAATTTTCTGTGATACTGAAACACGGAATGGACACTTGTTTGATGAAGCATAAAATATCTTACGAAGTGTTGGTGTATGCATGGGAAAATGTTTTGTAAGGCCATTTCTTTCTGGACTGTAGGGTGTTGTAGGTATTTACGTATATACAGTATTTTACACACCAACAATAAAGAGGAAACATAATTATTCAGTGAAGAGGGTGTCATATTCCTGTGATAGTATTATTTATATTGAGTGACGAACATGCATCATAAACTTGTTTCCTCATTTCAGTGTTTTATTTTTATTTATTTTTTTTTTACCTTGATGGTAGATATGATGTAAACTGGGATAACTTTTTTATAAGCTTGTTCAGTTAGTTTTTTTTTTTTTCAATATATCGATGCTGGAATATTTATAGTCTTTTTCAGAGGTGCATTATATTTTCATCAGATTAATTCCAGGCCATGAAAAGTGAGAAAAAAAAATAAATAGACGCCTGGTACACAATACATTGATAAATAAAATACACACACACACACACACATACACACACACACACACACATACACACACACACACACACACACACACACACACACACACACACACACACACACACACACACACACACACACACACACACCTCTCACTAAAATTACACACACACACCTCACTAAAATTACACACTCACACCATTACAATTACACACACACACACAAACACATACACACAAACACAAAAGCTTACAACAAGTAGAGAAGCACCGGGGACAAGTTATACAAGAGCCATGAGGCGGGTGATGAGGGTTCCCTGGACACTCGTTAAAAAGACCACTACTGTACTGTTGTGTTGTGTTGTGTTGTGTTGTGTTGTGGTGCAAAGATTCCCCCAAACTGCCTCAGGAAACAGAACTGAATTGTATAGATAGACGGTGTATGGGGTCCTTTTCGTGGATTAGTGTTTGAAGGATTGAGTAGGCTGTGTTTGGAGGATTCAGTAGGCTTTCATGTAGAGAGGGCGAGTCGAAAAGTACCCGAAGTTTGCTCCATAATGTGTGAGGCAACATAGGAGTGTGTTTCGTGGTACAACTTGGAGAGACTTTGGAGTTGCCTAGATTTTTTTCCACATTGCCTCACCCTTCCCTGCCCTTCCTGTCCTTAGGGGGTATTATGGTACTTCACTCCACTCCCTCTGGTGCCATGAGTGTGAGTGTGAGTGTGGTGGTGGCACTGTTCTGAAGCAAAATCTTTCAGGATCTTTCAGAATTAGAATTTTTATTCCATTAAAGAATGGTTTTTCATATACTACACTGCATTACATTAAAATTAAAAATATTCAGTAGTTATTATACATGTAGAAGTTTAGCCTATGGAGTGCTATATTTATACATGAGGTAATATAGAAGAATTTAGTTACATTATTAATACATTTTATATAAAGAATATTATTATAAAAATTAATTTTCCAGCAACAGGAGCTTGGTCGGTGTAACTTAAACAACTGTAGTTGGTCGTCTTTCATAAAATAAGCATAAAGTGATTGATTGTTTGAATCTGTTTAGAGAAACATGTTGTTTAATATTGTGAGGTAACACATTCCAGTTTTTAGGACCATGGACTAATGAGTACATATCGTATACCATTGTTAGTATTAGCCCAAGGAACATACAAGTCAAACATTTGTCTGGTTGTGTTACCAGATATCAATGAATTAAGTCATTTTCGAAAATCCATTAATTAAGTCATTTTCGAGAATCAATGAATTAAGTCATTTTCGAAAATCCATTAATTAAGTCATTTTCGAGAATCAATGAATTAAGTCATTTTCGAAAATCCATTAATTAAGTCATTTTCGAGAATCAATGAATTAAGTCATTTTTGAGAATCGATGAATTAAGTCTTTTTCGAGAATCAATGAATTAAGTCATTTCCGAGAATCCATTAATTAAGTCATTTCCGAGAATCGATGAATTAAAGCATTTCCGAGAATCAATGAATTAAGTCATTTCCGAGAATCAATGAATTACCGTACCTGATACACTTTGTACAGTTGGAAAGTTTATTAACCAGTCAGGGTATTCTTTACTTAGAGTTTTAAAAATCGGTATATAAAGATCAAACTTCAGTTTATCCTTGATCGTCAACCAATTCAATCACGGAGGATAGGTGTGGTGGAGGTGCCACTCGAAAAAAAAAAAAAAAAAAAAAAAAAATAATAATAATAATAATAATAATAATAATAATAATAATAATAATAATAATAATAATAATAATAATAATATGATAATTATGATAATAAAATCTTAAAAAATACGAGGTTAGGAAACTTCACCATCCATGGAAAGTGTAAAAACGAGGGCGTATTAAATGAACGACCATTTATTAATAATTCCTCGCCTAGAAAAGTAATAAAAAGACAAGGTTAAAAAAAGACATGAAGCTCTGGCTGTTGATATTAAATAAGTCATCAAAGGATAAAATAGGTGGGATGTAAGAGAATTTAACCCCATTCGTCCTGGGATTACAGACAGATTTTTTTTTTTTTGCTCGAGTTTCTACCAACCTGGATGTGAACTCACTTGACTGTCTGTACTCTCCTTGGCTTCATATAAATCATCTGAAATTTAACTCCACTTGACTGACTGTACTCTCCTTGGCTATCATCAAATCATCTGAAATTGGATTCCATTTGACTGTCTATACTCTTTTTGGCTTCATATACATCATCTGAAATTGGATTCCATTTGACTATCTACATTCTCTCCTCGGCTGTATCAAATAATTCCAAGTTTGATCCCACTTGAATGTGTGTACTCCCTCCTTGGCTGTATCTAATCACCTCAAGTTTATCATGATGCGAGGTATATGTGGGTTATTATATTGTTAACCACAACACTTGTCTACAATAACATACACATGCATAACTGGGGAATTGCATAACTGTTGATGGCAGGTACCCAAACCCTGTTATTGTAAACGTACATACACAGTAGACAACAAACACAGAGTTACATTCAGGCAGTATAGTGTTGTATGGGTGTATTAATACGGGTGTAGTGTTATATGGTGTATTTATGTTACTTACTTATGCAGTATAGTGTTGTATGGGTGTATTATTAGTATGGGTGGTATACTGTTTTATGGTGTATTTATATTACTTACTGTAGGTAGGCAGTATAGTATAGTGTTGTTGGCACAGACAAATGAAGCATCATTACCTGCCAACACTAACACATACAACAACACAGTCAACACTAACAACAAGCACACACACACACACACACACACACACACACACACACACACACACACACACACACACACACACACACACACACACACACACACACACACACACACACACCACTAAGTCGACTGATGAACACACTCGTTGTAGCACCTGTTTTGCAGCAACACACAAACATAAACATGGCCATAACACTTCTTTTTGATCTCGGTCTCTATCTATCTATCTCTCTAAGGCCCTCGCTTATCTATTCGATCTCCCGGCTTACTGCTCGCTCGCCTTGCTAACACACACACACAGACATATACGTAAGAGTACACACACACACACACACGTAAGCACGCATTCCCACACTAAGCCCTTACGCACTCACAGACACACACACATAAAAAACCGCACAGATACAAACACGTAGGAACATATTATAAAAAAAAAAAATACACACACACACACACACGAAAAACGTGACTGGTGGATGTCACATATATATAGTAGGTAGATGTGACACGGTGGGTGGAAGTGATACGCCGGGTGGATGCGACACAGGGGTCCGGGGAGTGGGAGATTAATCAGTACCATCGAAGCCTGGATTACACTGCAAGGGGGAGTCTGATGGGGAGCCGGGGAGTAGAGCAAGGGGGAGCCTGAACGGGAGCCGGGGAGAATAGGAAGGGGTGAAGGGGGAGTGATGGGGAGTAGAGGAAGGGGTGAAGGGGTCGAGTGGAGGGGACGGCAAGGGAAACTACTACGGGTATATTATATAGTGTAGTATGTCTGTCTGTCTGTCTGTGTGACACTGTGGTCTCTGGAATGTATAGCAATCTCTATTTTTTTTATACTTGTACAGTCGCTGCCTATACATCTGTGCCCCCTTACACACACACACACACACACACACACAGACACACACACACACACACACACACACACACACACACACACACCATGCATCACGGTGTACTGGAGTGTTCCTTTCCCCTCCTGCACCATCATACCATAACGTAAAAATATCATGAGAGAGGGGGTCGAGTCTCCCCTCTTCACCATCAGCACAGGGGGGCCCCAATTTAGCTGTTTTTCATACTCGATGTACCAATTCAGTTGTTTTATGGGTACATCGTTTGCCAATTTAGTTATTGCTCGATACTATGTATGCTTATAGAGCTTGATGGTTTTTATAGTTATTATTTATAGTTATTATCTGCTGATATAAGTTGGTGTTGTTGTTTTAGTTATTACTGTCTATTATCTGCTTATTAATTTGGTTCTTTTTTTAATTATTACTGTATATTATAATTAAGTGATTATTTTTGTGTTTTCGCTATACTGATCAAATTTGTGGATTGTGAGGTTCTTCTCTGCCTCATTTTAAGCAGATTATTATTATTATTATTATTATTATTATTATTATTATTATTATTATTATTATTATTATTATTATTATTATTATTATTATTATTATTATTATTATTATTATTATTATTATTATTTGTCATATGATTATTGTCAGAATTGCGATTTTTTTTACCGTCCATGAGCCAGTTCACTGATAGTCATGTTCTGAATTTGGTATGTTGTTCGTTTTCCTAGCTGTTCTTTTTTTTTTACATATTCTTTGCTATTCTGACTTTTCATACTCGCTGACAAAGTTCTCACTGTATTCCTTATCGCCACTACAAACATTATATAACACCCACACACTTTCCACCCACCCATCCGCCCTCACCAACGCCTTCATATCACATTACCCTAAACAAGCACCATCACATCTCCCCCAAACCCACACACTTTCCACCCACCCTACTTGACCCCCACCACCACCACTTACCCACCCGCACACACCTTCCTCCCTTCTCATATTACATCCTGCCACCCACACACCATACACACACCATCCGTCCATCCTTCCTTCCTCACCCCCATCATTTACCCACCCCACCCACACACCTTCCTTCCTTCTCATATTACCTCTGCCACCCACAACACACACACACACCCACCATCCTTCCGTCCGTCCCTCCTTCCTTCCTGCTTCACTCACCCCCCCCCCCAACACCCCCCATCCCCCAGCCTGCCTGCCAGCCTCACCCTTTCAGACGCATGTATTGTTCTCCTCGCCAATCATTTATCCCGTCTTCCTCCCCTCGTTCAATTACCTATTCATTCTGCCAGCCTTTTGTTCTCTTCCTCTGTAACCCCAAGTGGCAGCCCGGGTCATGTCAGGTCAGGTCAGGTAGGGACGGGACGGAGGCGGGTCATGTCAGGTTAGATTGGTGCGGGTCTTGTCTGGTTAGGTTGAATCAGATCAGGTTGGGTCAGGTCGGGTTATGGAAAGCAAGTTCACGTCATGTATGGTTAGGTGTGATTGGGTAGAGTTAGTTAGATCAGTGAAAAGGACTCATAGGTGGGGGGGGGGGGGCGGGGGGGTTGAATGAAAGTGGAGGATTGGACTTCAGGATAGAGGAGGAGGGGGGGGGGGTGAGAGAGAGGCTGGGCAACGGGGAACTCAATTTAATGTTTCAACGAGGCAAGAGTCGGGCCTGGGGGAATCAATAAGGTGTTGTGTGGCCATGCATCTGGTAATGGTAGTGATTATTTCCTCATCCCGTCTGTATGGAACGAACGTAAACACTGAACATCAAGAACCCTGAAAAATAATTAACCTGTCGACTGCATACCTCTGGGTTCTTGTAGGTTGAATAAAATCGTTTGGGGTTAGTGATGGCAGAAAATGATGTAGGCCTAGGTACAAATATATTATTACTTATTGAAAATGGGCGTATTGTCGTTTTAATTAATCACGCTTCCTGTCGCATTCAATTTCCCTTCACTGTTCACTCTCACGGCTTCCTCTCACAACATTAATCTTGACCATCGGAATTTGATTGAGATACTGTATAATTTGTTCAGATTGGTCTCCCATTTTTTTTTTTTTTTTTTTTTTTTTTTTTTTTTTTTTTTGTCCAGTTCCCGTATTCCAATTTTCATGCGACGAAAATACAGTACCGGTCTATATGTATGTATGTATGTATTGGTTGGCAACTTCATCACCGAACTGTTTTATGAGGCTTCAGTATTTTAATCCGATGCTTCGTGACTTGATTGGAGGAGGAGGGAAGGGAGAGATGATGAATAGAAAAGAGAGGAGGTAGGGGCTAGATGGGGGGGATAATAAGGGAAATAGAGGAGGGAATGATTAGAAGGAGACATGGGAGGAGGAGGTGGAGGAGGAGGAGGAGGAGGAGGAGGAGGAGGAGGAGGAGGAGGAGGAGGAGGAGGAGGAGGAGGAGGAGAAGGAGGAGGAGGAGGAGCAGGAAGTATGGCAGAATGAATGATTGAGAAAAAGGAAACTAGAAGTGGCAGAAAAAGTGGTGATGGAAAATAAAATGAGAGAGATAGAGAGAGAGAGAGAGAGAGAGAGAGAGAGAGAGAGAGAGAGAGAGAGAGAGAGAGAGAGAGAGAGAGAGAGAGAGAGAGAGAGAGAGAGAGAGAGAGAGAGAGAGAGAGATTATAGGTAACTTGATTAAGATAAACATATAAAAAATACATGCTGATCAGTACCGATAAATCCTATAACATCTAAAGCTTCATATTGGAGTTGTTTAAATAATGAGCGGAAATATTGCATGCATAATTCATTTGATCTGATAATAATAATGATACACACGCGCACGCTCTCACCTATACACACACACACATACATACATACATGCATACATACACACTGGCACGTATACACTCACACATTCAATGACAAACACACATACACACACATACACACACACACATACATGCACACAGGCAATTTTATCATAGTTTGCAATGTTCAATCCTGTATTATAATTTTATCACAGTTTTGTTTATATTGTCAAAAGATTAGTACTATATTGTTATTATACTTCCTTTTGTTTTTATATACGAGTATACTTCACTATGAGTCAAATCAACTATCAGATAAGCAGTATACCCCATTGATATTTTGATATTAACTGTGTGTGTGTGTGTGTGTGTGTGTTTGTGTGTGTGTGTGTGTGTGTGTGTGTGTGTGTGTGTGTGTGTGTGTGTGTGTGTGTGTGTGTGTGTGTGTGTGTGTGTGTGTGTGTGTGTGTGTGTGTGTGTGTGTGTGTGTGTGTGTGTGTGTTATTGTGTGTGTGTGTGTGTGTGTGTGTGTGTGTGTGTGTGTGTGTGTGTGTGTGTGTGTGTGTGTGTGTGTGTGTTACTATAACAAGTTTTTATCAAATAATTTCATAGCTATCCTTACACTACTGTCAGTGCATTAAAAATCTGAATTATTCCATATTTTTTAATTAGAGAATTACATTAATATTTTCCTGAAAAGACCAAAACTTTAAATATAAAGCCGGGATAAAGTGGAAAAAATATCACGTTATCTTTTATTTGACAGGAGAAAAAAAAATCTAAAAGCCGAATACACTTATCGATATGACTATGATGATTTTTGTCGTCACTTTTCACTGGCAATCAGGGGCCGAGTCGAGTCTGTCAACCTCCACGTTAGCGGGAGATTAAACTGCCCTTGTCTATAGTATTATATTTTTTATATTTTACTCTGGGATTTTCAACGTTCAATAGCTACCAGACTATAATAATTATAGGCTACCATCGGGTGGAGGGAATGGGACCGTGTAGCAGGACTGTGGTATTCGTATAGTCGAGTATTCAATGTGTACGGTGGTTTTAGTAGAATAGTAGTAGCTATGGTAGTTATGGTAGTAGTAATAATAGTAGAAAATATAAAAGATTTAGAATGGAATGGGAAAGAGAAACAATGGAAGCAGAAGAAATAGGTAAGAAAAAAAATGGAAGAGAGAAAGTAGAATAAATATAGATAGAAGTCTAAGAAACAGACGGTCGATATGACTATGAAATTGGTGATGGTGAAAAAAACAAACCAAAACTATAAAACAAGAGAGGTGTGTCAGCATCCGTGAAGGAAATGAACACAAGTGGGTCACGATGCAGAAGTAGAAGTAGGAGGAGAAACCTTTACTGAGGACCATTTGTTTATTGTTTATTTCTTGTTTATTGTTTATTTCATCAGGTCAAACGTCACACATATTTTTTTTCGATCCCTGCAGTGTTTTGTTGTTGTTGTTGTTGTTGTTGTTTACTCTGGACGCTGTGTACTGTAGTAGGTCCTTTCGAGTCGGACACTCTTTTTATAATCGGGTCTGAGTAGGAAATAATAGAGTTGTAAAGGGAAAAAATTAGCAGCGCCTTTCATTCACTTGCCTCGGTAAACACGTCAATATTTGCCCCGAGAAGGTTTTTTTTTTTTTTTTTTTTTTTTTTATTTGCGATTCAGTGAGCGACGTGAGACAGAGTTTACACAGCGGGATATACTGGGTGTTGTGACTGGCTGGGTGAGAAGTGTGTGTGTGTGTGTGTGTGTAAGTGTTAAGGGAAGAGTAGTATAGTTTTGGTATTTTAGAACGTCTTGATTCCTCCAAAATATGCCAGAAAAAAAAAAAAACAGCAGAACTTGATTAACAAAAATAGTGGTTGGTGGCAGGTCGGTTTTATTTGCTTGGAATAGTTTGTAGGAATTAGTTGCTACAAATTTTGCAACGCTGTATAATATATAACCCCCCCCCCCCACCACCACCACCACTATCCCCACTATCCCCCCACTTAATACCCATCCCAAGGAAACACAAAATAATAATAATAAAATAAATAAAGTGACATCACAGAATAATAAAAAAAAAAAAACTCTTGTGAATGAACCCATGTGGTCTTCTTATTTCTTCTTCTTCTTCTCGTGGTGTGTCTTGGTGTCGGAGGGGTTAGGGGGGGGGGGGTGTTGGGAGGGGTTAGGGGGGGAGTGTTGGGAGGGGTTAGGGGGAGGAGTGTTGGGAGGGGTTAGGGGGGGGAGTGTTGGGAGGTGTTGGGAGGGGGTTGGGTGCCTTCTTCTTTGATGGGGGGTTCCTGGCAAGCTTCTCCCTCACACTCTGCTGCTTCCTACCTGAGACACACATCACCCACTACACGGTCAGGCCAAGGCTCTGTTCACATTTTGGCTGTGTGTAGACTTTGATACTTGTCTACATATATACAGTATATATATATATTTTTTTTTTTATCACCCCTTCAAACTGACACACACATTTTATAGGGCATATATTTTGCTGTATTTTTTAATATATATTTGTATTATAATTTGTGTATATATTTTGTTGACTGTATTTGATGTTTGTATGTTCGTATTTATATGTTTTTTTTCTTTATCATGTCTCCAGTCTGACACACATTTTTACCGCATATATTTGGATGTATTTTATAATATGTTGCTGTGTTTACATTTTATTTTAATCACTGCAATCTCACGCTATCACATCACTCACCATTGTTTACATTTTAACTAAAAGAGCCCACAAAATATTCAGTATACATATATATTTTCTTGATGTAAACAGAGGCGGTGATAAAGGTTGTTTCTGGGAGGCAGTGGACAGAGAGGCAGCCTTTAAAATAATGATAATATTAATGGTGCTGAGATGTGAAATTTTTACCTCCATTTTTCACATATGGCTTGGTGGTGGGGGGGGGGGGCGGGGTAGGGGGGGAGGGGGGGGGGATGTTAAGGGGAGATTTTTGTCTGTTGGTGACTTTGAAGGGGGTCTCTGATTTATCCAAACTATGCCACGAAACAGGCGTCTGTTGTCTGGTATAGTTAGGAGGAATCAGTGTAGCCTTTCAGATAATCTCCCCTTATTTATTAATATATTTATTTAGGTAATTAATTATTTATTCGTATATTTATTTATTTATTTATTTATTTATATATTACAACATTTGGCTGTTTCGTGGCTCTGTTTGGAGGAATACATAACTATGGAGCCTTGAATATCTGTCTCTTTTTCTGCCTGGGAGGAATTGGGAGGAACCAGGAGCATCCACTTTACCTCCTAACAATATTTTAAGTCTCACACCTCTACGAATATACAGTTGTGGTCTGTTTTTTTTTATGACACAGTTGGGAGGAATCAGAAGCACCCACTTTCTCTCTCCTCTACGAATTATTATACAGTGGTGGAAGCCTGATGATTGTTTCTTGGCACGGTGTGGAGGAATCAGGAGGACCCAGTTTCCGTGCAGGTAATATCTCACTTCCAGTCTCACAGCTCGGCACATCATAAATCTCCTTCATGTGTGCTATCAAGGGTAAAGTTTGAGGAGAGGTGGTGGGGCAGAGGGGAGTGGGGAGTGGTGGGGGGGCAGAGGGGAGGGGACGGTGGGGGGGGCAGAGGGGAGTGGGGGGTGGGGGGGTATGAGGGAGTGGGGGTACAGGGGTAGTCTTGGCTGGTTGGTTGGTTGGTTGGTTGTATGGTTGGTTGGTTGGATGGTTGGTTGTATGGTTAGATGGTTGGTTGGATGACTGGCTGATTGGTTGGCTGGTTGGCTGGCTGGTTTCTGACTGGCTGGCTGGCTGGTTGGCTGGCTGGCTGACTTGCTCTTGTCGGAGTCTGAAGATGACAGGAGGGAAAATAGGTGCATGGCAGGAGAGAATGGGATGATGT
>JAWZYT010007356.1:20000-24406 GCA_034508575.1 Petrolisthes manimaculis | reverse complement strand
TTTTTTTCTTGAACCAGGATGCTCGACAATATTCAGAGGAAAGTTATTCTTATCTTTAATGACTCTCATTATCCTCTACTCTTGATCCTCTGAAGGCTCGCAGTAGCAGACAAAGAATATATATTTGGACAGATTTAGCAACAAAAGTGATTTCTGTCCTCTAAATGAGAACTCAATGTCTAGTCTTTAATGACTAAAGTTGGATGGTGTAGGGAGGTGAGGGTGAGGTGAAGAGGAGGGGGTAAGGCAAATTTATAAGTGAAGGGATATGTTGTAGGTTTGGTGAGATAAAATGGAAATAGGGAGTTCTGTAAATAACACCATGGCTGGGTTAGGTGACATTTGTCAGATGTGAATAAGTAATGATAGAATGATGCAACCGATTATACATTATCGAATTTTGTTTGTAAAACTCTCTACTAATGTAAAAAAACAGGCTTTTTGTTTTTTAATTCACAGAAAGTACATTTTATCATTATATATATATATATATATATATATATATATATATATATATATATATATATATATATATATATATATATATATATATATATATATATATATATATATATATATATATATATATATATATATATATGAAATGAAGCTCTATGCCTTGGATTATATAGATCTGGGTAGCTCTCTAACACAAACTTTCTTCATCTGAAAGAATCCGCAGAAAACTAGCGCCAGCAGCTCCCGTCATATTTCTCAAAAAGTCGAGGGAGGAAAAGGAGAGAAAGAGAAAGTTTGTAGGAAGAAACTCATCATCATTAGTTTTGATTCTGTGTAGTAGCGGCGCGGCTTTGGCTGTGGTCTGGTAGTGAGGCACTGTGCTTTAGTGATCTACTTACTTATTGTAACTGCTATTTACGGTGTTACTGCTGTTGGTTCGTGTTGTTACCTTGTACTACAAAACCCTTTAATAGGCATAATTGCATAATGTTTAACTAATTTGTCGGAAGTAAAATATCGACCACAAAGAGTAATTTAAACTCTATAACAAATGTATCATGACAGTTACACATAACATATCGCTTTCTGTATATTTTTATTGTACTTTTTTTTAAGAATGAGACAAAATTGAAGGAGAACATATGAATAATATACTGTAATGGGTCTGTGATTTACAGCCACAAAACAATACTTTGCGTGAAGATGCTTGTTTTGTTGCATTGTTTGGAGGAATCAATAACCTCCAAATCGTAGGGCATTACAAGCCTATCTTGGTAAACAAATCAATTTATCGTGGAGAAGGACATCCAATACAGTCGTAATAAGATCCTAAATAATATTCAAACATCATTTACTGTTCAATATTCAAAA
Organism: Petrolisthes manimaculis; assembly: GCA_034508575.1. NCBI lineage: Eukaryota > Metazoa > Arthropoda > Malacostraca > Decapoda > Porcellanidae > Petrolisthes > Petrolisthes manimaculis. Next base: position 23,077 of record JAWZYT010007356.1, on the reverse strand, counting down.
TATTACAATACACCGAGACCACTTTACAGGATGCCTCTTTCCCACTTTACATTATATCATATTTTTGTCTAAGAGATTATTAGGCTTAGCGTTTATCTTGTGATGGGTTATTGCCAAGGGGAAATGAACAAAAAATACTCATGTCCTCCCGAGACCCCAAAAGTTATCTCATCTTATGTTTCCGAACAGAAAATAGTATATCAACTTACTTGTTGGTCTGCTTCCAAAGGACCCTGTGATCGTGTATGGAAATTGGAGGCATTTGATTCTCCCTGACTATGCCAAGAAACACAACCCAGCAAAATGATTAAATGAATGTTGGCGGTTTGAGTGCCACCGAACATTTAAATAAGTACTATATTTAACACATTCTTTCCTTTCTATATTCACTGCAGAGGCTCGAGCAGCAGTGTTACAAGGCGGGCCAGACATGCACGTGCAAACAGGAGCCACATTACGTCTACACTGCGTCCTTCACCACGCCACCGAGAATCCTGAGTTTATTTTCTGGTACCACAACAACAGCATGATCAACTACGCTCCCAGGAGGCCTCTCAAGGTGCTGGAACATCGCTACTCAGTGTACTCATCATCTCTAACGTGAGGTGGGACGACGCTGGATCCTACAGGTGCGAGCCTCACATGGCACGACCGGCCAATCTCACCCTTCATGTGGTGCAGGTCAGTACTAACATTGTGTGTGTGTGTGTGTGTGTGTGTGTGTGTGTGTGTGTGTGTGTGTGTGTGTTGTGTGTGTGTGTGTGTGTGTGTGTGTGTGTGTGTGTGTGTGTGTGTGTGTGTGTGTGTGTGTGTGTGTGTGGTGTGTGTGTGTGTTAGTTTAATGAAATCTTTAACAACAATTCCGTTGACGTCGATGTGTATGAGCTGCTTATGTTAAATACTAAATAAAAATACTGGAGAAACACACTTACACACACCACTTGTCAGTACAGAACAGAATCAAAACACTCGGCTGAAATTCCATGCGGTAGTAAAACATCTTATCACTTCGAACACTTACGCTGTATATATTTATTCGCGCACCGCCCATTTCCGTAGTGTTTTTTCTACTTATAACGACCTCTAATTTACTGCCACTACACGCGACCTGTCCCACCCAATCTCTGTAAACTATAGCACCATGACTCAGAATATAAGTCCTCAGTCCACAACACATCACCTGCTCTCATTCATTTCCTTCCCTTCCTGTCGGCAAATTAGTTTTAGTGATTTACAATTACTTCACAACGTGCGACAACTCTTTCTTCGTCGTGTATAGTTTTGGTGAGGTTATGTAAAACTGGGGGGTAGAATGAACTAGTTGCTATGAAATGTTGAGGATGAAATGGATTATTATTATTATTATTATTATTATTATTATTATTATTATTATTATTATTATTACTATTATTATTATTATTATTATTATTATTATTATTATTATTATTGTTATTGTTATTGTTATTGTTATTATTATATTACTATTACTATTACTATTATTATTACTATTATTATTATTATTATTATTATCATTAATAATAATATTATTGTTATTATATTATCATTATTATCATCATCATTATTATTATAAATTATTTTATTTTTTTTAATAATGATTTAACTTAATGTTAGAAACCATCACAGGTCTCAAATCAACAACTTGATAGTTATCCCTAAATGAACCCTGTGATTTAGAACCGGTGCGTGAGAATTTCAGGAAGCACCGCATGAAGTGATTCTAAGTATGTCAAGCTATTTTACCAGAAATGCGGTAATTGAAGGGAAGCATGGCAAGTGGCCTATAGTTTGACGTAAAAAAAAATGGAGCACTGAACCTGAGAATAATAATAATAAGGGACTTTACAGAGATCGGGGAAGGTCACGAAGGCTTGAGATCATGATGTTGAGACGGCTGTTTAATAATAATAATAATAAAAAAAAGTTAATTATCAAGTCGTATAACTTTTTTGTCAAAGTTTTTATCATCATCATCAAAATTATTATTATTAAGTCGTATAAGTATCAGTCATAGCCAGCAGAGGTTTTATCATTTCCAATGTTATTATCATCATCGAAGTTATTATCATTAAAGTTATTATCAACATCGAGGTTATTATCGTTATAAAAGTTATGATCATCATGTCATATAAGTATTAATCAAATTTACTATTATCATCAAAGTTATATTATGTCGTATATGTCGTGTAAGTATTAATCAGACTCAAGGCTCGTGGGCTGCTACAACAAGAGGTCATTATTTTGGTTTGGTTGGATGGACACGTACAGTGTGTGTGTAGTATTTATTCACCACACATTCACGGCACTTCTATATTGCCTTAGTGAGAGCACTACAATTACACGAGGCTCCACAGTCAGGCAGGATTGGTGAAGGGGACAGTATTATTTTATGGTACATGCATTGGAGGCTAGAGATTTTTTGGTATTGTACACCACGCTCTCTCCAAACTAAGTTAGCTCCTTTATGGTAGTAAAATACGTGGAACAGCTTGAAGGCATCAGTTATTTATATGTCAGTACCATAATTTGTATGCCATTCTGCGTGGTGACATAGCATTAAATATTCTACTCTATTCACCACCAGAATAATTTATCCGTCACACATACAGAAAATATCAAACCCGAGGGATTAGAAATAATAAGAATACTCCACCGCTAGCCAGCTATTCAACTTGCCTTTGATTAAAATACGAGTGAAAGGCATTGCAGTCCACATTCATCCCAAAACACTGCGTATTTCGCCTCTTTTGAATATAAAGATTTTGCTATAACTTCCAGAGGACAACGCCCCTGTATTGCTTCACTCTTGTTCTCCTCCCGCTACTTCACTTAAAATCACGACACTCACCCGCCGTCAGGTAAGAAAAAATAAGTAAGGGTCACATGTAAACCAGCAGCTCACCCTCGTCATTACAGGTCTGAGCCAGGCACAAATCATACCCTTGGTCATCATACGACGATTTATGCGTCACGGAAGATTTTCTGAGAGAATGGGAGAAAATAGACCGAGACGTAGGGAAAGTGAAATACAGAGTGACAAGCAGGAAAAACACCTCATA
>JAWZYT010007356.1:0-17500 GCA_034508575.1 Petrolisthes manimaculis | reverse complement strand
AGTTACTCTCGCCAGCCAGTGTCGTCCCATACTCCTCCCATATCTTCCCCTAATACCCCATTACTTCCTAATATTCACCTTTCTTCCCTTCCACCTCCTGCCCTGCCTGCCTGCCTGTCTGCCTGCCTGTCTGCCTGCCTGCCCTTCCTTTCACCTGTGCAGCTCATAAAAACCCTTGGCCATTACCCCTTGATACGGCCACCCAGTTAATAATTCACCACTTCAGCCTAACACAAATTTGATCAGCCTTTAGAGGAGCAATTTTAAAAGCCTGCCCATCTGCATAGTAAATGACATTTGGGAGTAGTGTGGGCGAAGCAGAATACAAAGGACGAGGAGACACCAGTGGCACGGAGAGAGAGAAAGAGAGAGAGAGAGAGGAGAGAGAGAGGAGAGAGAGAGAGAGAGAGAGAGAGAGAGAGAGAGAGAGAGAGAGAGAGAGAGAGAGAGAGGAGAGAGAGAGAGAGAGAGAGAGAGAGAGAGAGAGAGAGAGAGAGAGAGAGAGAGAGAGAGAGAGAGGAGAGAGAGAGAGAGAGGAGAGAGAGAGAGAGAGAGAGGAGAGAGAGAGAGAGAGACGGGGAGGGGGGTAGAAAGGTAATCAAAGTAAGTAAAAATTTACGAAAAAAAAGAATGTATGGATATAAGACAAACTAATAAATGATTAATTGGGGTGATGTAATACTTTAGGCATAAAGGATAAAAATATTAATAATAGTAGTAGTATAACAAACAAAAAAAAAATAGTAGTAGTAATGGGTTGATGGCATACTGGGGGAGGAAAATGGTTGGGAGAGTAACAACATTCATTATGGTGATACATGTAAAAGAGGCAGGAGTGACAGGAATAATTGTCTGGAGGTCGAAGGGAAGATCTAGTGTTGGAGGAGAACGAAAAAAGAGGTGGGGGGTGTAGGGGGAAGGAAGGAAGGACAAATATTCACGCTGATGCTGGGATGGTGATTGTAAGTGAATACTGAATGGAAAATAATTATGCGAGACAAAAAAAAAAAAAAAAAGTGGGGATAGATAAACCAATTGAGATACTGAGTGAGACGAACAAAATAATATGCAGGAGTAGGAAGACGAAATTAGATTAATGACTTAATCTTCAAAACTGTTCAAGGTTAAATGAATCACAGGAAATCACTACAAATGTTCTCCACGCCATTTGAACAGAACTCCATTAAAGGTCACCTGATTGAATGTATTAACTAAAAGGGGCATTCGGAGATCACAAATATCGGCCCCAAGTGATATTTTCTCTTCAAAACTCGTGATAAACAAACACCAGAGGACGCTTCACCGCACACATCATCCTCATTCATAATTAAGGGGAGATTCTCTTGTTGGTAAATTGGAGAACTATTGATTCCTACTAACCATATACCAGAAAATTAGCAACAGACGTCCCTCAATGGTACGAATAGGGGATCTGTCTGTTTCATGACATAGTTTGGAGGAATCAGCAGAGACCTTCCAATTCACCAACAAAAGAATCACCCCTTAATTAAAGGACCCTGTGATCGTGTATGAAAATTAGAGGCTTCTGTTTCCTTCTGACTATGCCACGAAATAAGCTCCTTCTATATAGGTTGCGTTTCGTGGTAATAATTGAAGGACTCGTTTACCTCCAATTCTCTGACTACAATACAGGGTCTCTTAAGTACAGTATTGTCGATGTTTTGTTTACTACCCGTACGTACACCTCTATTTGAGCTTCATACATTTCTTCTTGTATATACAGTGTGTTCTTGAATTACGTAAACATTTTGTAGTGTATAAACATGTATAGTTATTCAGATAATTTATAGCACTCTGTATAACCCATCTTCATAGGCACATACTTTATATACCTACTAACGTTTGTGAAAAATAAGTTCATTATTTTTAAGTTAATTTATTTACAAACAGGCTGGCATAAAAGACAGGCTGGCGTAAAAATAACAGACTAAAAATATAATTAATTCAGTTATCTTGGCCGAGATATATTTTCATTTTAAAATATAACTCCCATTCACATATTGTGATACATAGTTACGATGCTTTTGTACAATATTTCTAATGGTTGCAAGTTACACACGCTTACTTACTTAGACCAAGCTCAGAAAATTTCTCATGCATATTTTGAACCCATGCAAGCAAAACTTTAGAAGTGGCAAAATCTAGTTACCAAAGCGTGGAAACCTGCTAAAGAGTCTGTATTCTTGACAGGTTAAACTGTTCCTAATTTGGAGCGATTACAGACAAATGAACGGTCCTGCAGGAAGCCAACGAATTACAGCTTCCACCAGGAAAAAATAATACTAATTATGGATGAAGAGTGAAAGATTTACGAAGATTAAAGGATCATAAAAGAGACGAGTAACCCAGAGGAGGGGAAGAAGAGAAAAATGTGTATGTAAGTGAAAGGAAACACAAGGAGAATGAAAAGGAAACAGGAAAAGAGTGAGAAGAAGAGAAGGAGACTGTGGAGGAAGAGGAAATGAGGAAGAGGTAAGAGACAGAGTGGCTAATATGGCTTGAAAGGAAGGCGGAAGGCGAGGTAGAGGGAAAAAGGAAAGGAAGGTTTTTATAAGTGATGAAAAACTAGGAAGGAGAGAGAGAGACGGAAGGGTGAAGATGTAGGGTCAGAGGATGAAAGGAGAAAAGAAACGAGGGAATAATGAGCAAGATATAAGAGGCAAGGAAGTTATCTGATGAAGAGGTTGAGAGGGAGAAAAATAAGGATGAGGAATAATGGGGGGATATTGAGATGTAGAGAAGAATTAGATGAAAGAAGCAGAGGTCAAGAAGAGAAGGATAGAGTGGATGATAACGAAGGAAGAGGAAGGAATAGAATAGAAGAAGACAATGAAGGAAGCAGGAAGCATTGGAAAGAAGGGAGTGGAGTAAGAGAGAAGATATGAAGGAAGACAGCAAAAGAAGGAGGAAAAAACAAAACAGAAGACTGTGCTTTGTCAAAACGACCTTGTAGTTACAAAAGACAAAGAGACAGAGAAGAAGGACAGAAGACACGATGAAACAATAAAGGAATGAAGGAACAATGGTATATAGACAAGGAAAGGGAATGTATCGAGTCCGAAGGGGCGGAAGGCAGCGGCAAGACGGTGAGGAAAGGTAATGAGTGCATTAATTTAAAAAGAAAAAAGTTGTGAATAAAAAAAACTGAGATGAGTAATATGGTCATGACTTAAGTAATGCACGTGCTATAAATTTTTCCAATAAGGACAGCGACATATTTGTGTACACCCTTTTACCCGTGTTTAACATAATATTATCATTAGCATAATTAACTCTTGCTGTGTCGCATAATCCATCTCCTTCCTTCTCTCTCGTTCTTTCCCCTTATTTATTAATCTTTCTCTTAATCTTTAATTAGGCAGTCTTCAGTGCTGTTCAGCGTTAATTACTCCATTTTTTGTTTCTGCAAAATTCCTTAGAGGTTTCCACACCATCATCATTTTCTATTAACTTTTTTAGGGGCATTTGCTGAGTTATCGCATATATTTCGTTAATTAATTACATGCTTATTAAAAAAAAATTCTTAAACTTGATTTAGAAGAATATAAATTTCTCAACCCCAATTTTGAATGGCATCGATCCTTCGACTTTTATGATACGAGTCCAGCACTAGACTAGACGCCTTTAATTAATATTTCCTGGTCTTCATCGGGATTTCTTTGGCTCCTCAATCATTATCTTTTATTTCTCTCTCCTCCACTTATTTTGTCTTTCATCACACTTCCCTCTTCCCTTAATATTTCCCTGTCTTCATCAGCTTTCTTTGGCTCCTTCATCATTATCTTTCATTCTCTCTCTCCACCGCTTCCCTTCTCATTCATCACATTTTCCCTTTTTCCTTTTCTCTGCTCACTTCCTGATCTGTATCATCCCTTCTAAATGGTCCTTCTCAGTCTCCTTTTATCCTCACCATTCTCATCCTCTGAATTACACGTTATTTTCAACTTCCCTCACCTTCCTCCACTCTTGAAATCCTTCCTTTTGTGCTTCGCTGCTCATCCTCGACTCTGTATAGTCCAACCCAAGTCCTTTCCCTTCCCTTACAGTATACAGTATGTGTGTCTAACCCTTCCCTCACTCCTTCCTTCCTTCCTTCCCTCCATCATCCCCTATCCAATTTGTTTTTCTCGCCTCCACACTCTTTTCACTCTCCCCATTGTTTTCAACCTCTCCCTACCTCCATTCCCCTCCTTCCGAGTTAGTTTTAATTTTTTTCTTCCCTGCCCCTCTTCCCTTCCTCTCACCATTCTCTATCTCTAAATTTTCATGTTAGTTTGTATTTCTTTATCACCATTTCTCCTGTAAAAATATCCAGCTCTTCTTCCCATCTCTTATGTCTTCTCTCGTCTATCCTATTCTTTACTGCATCATTCCCTCTTTTCCCTTCCTTGTTACTTCCATTTTCTCTACATGTTCTATCCTCTCCTCCTTCTCTTCCCGTCTTCCCCATCATTATACTTATTCTCTAATTCTTTACTTCCTTCCGTCCCTCCTTCCCTCTTCTCTTACATATTTGCCTTCTTTCGTACCTCCCTCCCTCCTTCCCTCTTCTCTTTTCCTCACACGTTTGCCTTCCTTCCTACCTCCTCCCTTCTTCCCTCTTCTCATTTCCTCACATCTATTCTTTCCTTCGTACCTCCTTCCTTCTTCCATCTTCGCTTTTCCTCACATCTTTGCCTTCCTTCGTATCTCCCTCCGTTCTCCCATCTTCTCTTTTCTCCCTCCAGCATCCGTTCCTCATATCTCTGCCTTCCGTCGTATCTCCCTCCCTCCTCCCTCCCTCCCTCTTCCCTCCTGCAGCTCACCAGAACGAGAAGGGAATCAAATTTGAGGCTGTGATGCAATTACGTCCATATCACAAGAAGTCCCCTCCGGTCCTTCTTATTGCACTCTTGTGTCTGGATGCCGAGCGGATGTGCTTGTGATTGAGTGTGTGACTGTGTGTGCGCCAGTGCCTTCCTCTCTCTCTCTCTCTGTGTGTGTGTGTGTGTGTGTGTGTGTGTGTGTGTGTGTGTGTGTGTGTTTATATAAGTGCAACTCCGTGTCCGTTCGTTTACACATGTATATATTATTGTTTTGATAGGTCAGTGTCCTTGATAGGTGCCCTGTGGGGTCAATAATTCCGTCCTGATCCGAGGCACAATATGATTCTGTACCAATTGAAGTGATCAGGAGGAGTGGTATATAAATATGTAAGGTTGGTATGTTGTGTCTCGGATCAGGACAGAATTATTTTAGACCCCAGGGTAAGTGGTGGAGAATGTACAGTCTCGGTCATTAATAATCATCCACATATGGGGTATCTCAAACAATTTACTGTCTAATGTTTTCACGTTCACATATGATGTTATTGTTTTAAGTAGTGTGTAGCTGCTGGTATTAAATTAAAAGGTGGTAGTTAACTTATTTGTTGGAAAGTTTATCATCGAAGGAACAGAGGTAAGCTGTCAAACTTTTACGTGAGTTACCCCTATATGGATGATAATATTTGACCGCGACTTTACACATGATCACATTACAACAAGTGAATAGTTGTGAGTCTCTATACATAGCATCTCGATAAGGTAATGGAGGAAGCATTGGTAATTGGCATAATTATATACATGTATATTTGGATACTACATAACCTATTCTCAGAAGCAAAACATTCCCCATTAGTTACCCATTAAATTAGAAAAGTGCCTAGAATCCTGATTTTAAACTTTTGAAAGGAAGATTTCATTTAAACCCACAGTTCAACTCGCAAACAGAAAACTGCCTTGAACTTCGCATTACAACTCGCAAATTTCCTGGCGACTTTGTGTGTGTTCTATGTACTTTATAAATCACCGCAGGTAACGCCGGGCACTACCGCTGGTGTTTTATATTTGAAATTCAGAATGATTGTACAACTCGACATAGAGCAAATATATTCATGCCATTCTTATTATCAATATTACTATTATGATCAATATTATTACTTTATTAATACCATTATTAATAATAATATTTTTATCATTGTATATCAAAAAAAAAAAAAAAAGTAATCACAATACTGACATTATAACAGAATGATCAGATAATAATATACCTGACACAATATTATCTCCAAGGACAACATTACTACTCCAATCACGTACAACTAAGTTCACCTACTAAGAACAACATTATTACTCCAATCACGTACAACTAAGTTCACCTACTAAGAACAACATTATTACTCCAATCACGTACAACTAAGTTCACCTACTAAGAACAACATTATTACTCCAATCACGTACAACTAAGTTCACCTACTAAGAACAACATTATTACTCCAATCACGTACAACTAAGTTCACCTACTAAGAACAACATTATTACTCCAATCACGTACAACTAAGTTCACCTACTAAGAACAACATTATTACTCCAATCACGTACAACTAAGTTCACCTACTAAGAACAACATTATTACTCCAATCACGTACAACTAAGTTCACCTACTAAGAATAACATTACTACTCCAATCACGTACAACTAAGTTCACCTACATGCAGCCAGTAAGTGGGACTCTGGGAAGCTTTGCCAGGGCTCAGATATCAAGAGTGTAAAAGACTGGAGCTTCGGGCGATCCTCAGTATTTCAAAGCACCTCCAGATGAAATTGAATTGCGAGAGGTCTTCTTGAAGTGCGACTGTGTAACATTCTTGACTCTATTTTTCCTTGAAATTGTGTGTTGGAGAGGAAGCTTGTATTCTGTTGCGAAATATATATTCGCTATGACATATGTTCTTCTGTCTATATGTTAGGCGTTTATTTTTAATCATATCCATCTGAGATTGTTTTGTGGATTTTTGTTCATTCTGAGATTATTGTTGTTATTGTTCTCGCAACATTTTATCCATATGACAGTATATATTAAAGGGAAGATTATCTTGTTAGCGAATTAGAAGGTCTCTGATTCCTCCAAACCATGCCACGAAACAACAAATCTCCTATTAGTACCATTGAAAGACGTCTGTATTCCGGCACAGGTAGGAGGAATCAGTAGCCTCCAATTTATCAAAAAGATATTCTCCCCTTAAGGCAATTGTATGCACATTTCGGCTATGGTCCTTTTATAGAATCCAATTTCTTTTCCTAATATAGTGACCCTTTTTTTTTGGGGGGGGGGGGGGAGGAGGGAGGGGGTGATAAGTCATCATCTTTCCCTTAACATTTCCTTTTATTTATCCATACGTAATTCTTATATTTGCCTTCGTTCCATGCTTCCTTCCTACTCCCTTCCTCCTCTCTATACTTGTTTCAATATTAATTCCCTTCTTCACCAGCTTCTGTTTATGCCATCCCTATTCTACCCTCTCCTACCCCATTCCCTTCCCTTCCTTACCCCCTTTTTCAATTTCCTTATTCCTATCATTCTCTTTTCTCATCTTCTTATATTCTTCTTGTATTCCACATTCCTCCCCATTCCTCCCAAAACTCTCATATCCTTTCCTTTGCCAATAACATACACTCACTATTTATTCTCATCTACTCCTCTTCCCCCCCTCTCGCTTTTCAATATCCTTTATATCCTTCTTTTCCTTGCTTCCACGTCTTGCTCCGCTTCTTTCCTGCTTCCCAACAAAACACACACACAATTCTCCGGTATCCCTGCGATGATGAAATATTCTCCACCTATCTCCAGTCGCAAGGGTGGGGTTGGGGGAGGGGGGAGTAATAAAGGAAGGGAGAGAATAGAAAGAAAGAAGGTAGAAGAGGAGAGGAAATAAACGGAAGGGAAGATAATTTATGAGAGGAGAGATGAGGGGAAATAAAATGCATGTTAAAAGGAGGAGGTGGAGGAGGAGGAGGAGGAGAAATAGGAGGTAGAGGAGAAGGAGGAGGAGGAGGAGGAGGAGGAGGAGGAGAAGGAGGAGGAGAAGGAGGAGAAGGAGGAGGAGGAGGTGGAGGAGGAGGAGGAGGTGGAGGAGAAGGAGGAGGAAATAAAGGCAAGAAACTAAGAGAGGAAAGAGAAAAAAAGGAAGGAAGAGAATAGAAAGAAAGAAGGGAAAAGTGCAGAGGATATAAAGGGCAGCAAAGATATGAGAGGAGAGAGGAGGGGAAAGAAAATAGATGTTAAAGAAAGGAGGATGAGGAGGAGGAAGAGGAAGTAGAGACAAGAAGCTAAGAAAGGAAAGAGAATGATAAAGAGGAGAAGGGAGGCGGCAAGGAAATATTTTGTTTACCATTGTCAGACAGATTTTACCTCACTAACATTTCTCGTGTTGGCTGCTGCATCATTATACTTCATGTCGCTTACTATATTTACCTCAAACATTTCTCCTTCCTCGCTCATTTTTTTTCTCTCTCTCTCCTAAACTCACTTGCTTCGTGATGTTGAGGCTGTGAGCGCTCTTCTTATCATTGTTTCATTCTTATGGTTATATTATTATCTATCGGCATGGGTATATCATGGTTAAATGTAAGTAAGTCTCTTTGTTTTGTTTGCCACAGACGAAAAGGATGAAAAGACTAATAATAAACCTCCAAGAAACCAAACACGGTGATCAACACATGCATACAGTATAGTGCAAATTGTTTAGTGCAAATTGTATAGTGCAAATTGTTTAGTGCAAATTGTATAGTGCAAATTGTATAGTGCGAATTGTATAGTGCGAATTGTATAGTGCAAATTGTATAGTTCAAATTGTATAGTGCGAATTGTATAGTGCAATTTGTATAGTGCAAATTGTAAAGTAAGTCACCTGCTGGCAACAAGTAATTCATTTTGGGAGAAATCTGGAGACTGACTGATCTGGAGCCTGGATAATTTTGTTTACGTTGCCGGCCAGCGAGTGTTGAAAATGAGGCTGAGACATGAGTGAAGGTTTAGTTAGACATTCGTAATAAAAAAAAAAAAAAAAAAAAAAAAAAAAAAAAAAAAAAAAGTTGGAAGGGATTATCCATTGTTCGGCTCTTCAAGACGCTAATTCTTTTTTTTTTTTTTTTTTTTTTCTCATTCTATCGCTGTGTTTCATGTGTCTTGCTGCTACTCTTGCTCACCCCGTTATACAATTACAATATCATTAGTTTAATTTCATTGGGTCCGGCTCTTGGCAAAATCATTTCGTCTATCCAACCTTTTTCTCATTAGCTTTAATTAACTTAGTCTCTCCCTTTTTTTCTGTTTCTTCTTGTTACAACATATTTATTCTTCATCCATCATTATTATTTGATCTTCCTCGTCCTTCCCGTGTTAGCCTTAGTTTCTTCTTTTAAATATCACCATTTGCATATCTTTCTGTCTTGCATTTGTTTTCATTCTATTACTGGGGAAACTTGTTAAACTTGTTATGGCAGACTTTTGATCAACGAAGTAAAAGAAACAGATTTCGGCAACCAACTGTATAATTTAAAGAAAAATCTGATCCATTTCATTTCTATCATTATTTATGTTTGATACTTCAACCTCGCGACTCGTAACCAAAGGTAGTCTGTATCTGGGCATAGTCTGGAGAAACACTAGTCCTCCAATTCCCTCACAACGATTAAAACTCTTCACATAATAAACTGAATCCGACTGTGTACGACAACTTTATTTCACGCTACGTTTTTTTTTTTTTTTCCTCACACATTTCCTCTTCCATTTCAATCCCTTCCACCAGTCCATCATTTCTCGTGTTGGGGTGTTTGTTTGTCTTGTATGTCTTGTGTACGGTAGTTTCTCAACATCCCTCCACTCTGGTTCTCTCCCTCCCCGGTTTTGCTCCCTCCATACAGGACTTTTGCCCCTTCCAATCCATTAGTCACTTTTATTAACTCTTCTCCTTGTCTCTTTCTCTCCATCTCTCCTCTACCTCTCTCTCCACACCGAACTTTTACACATCCATTCTCATCCATCTTCACATTTTCCTTCCTTCCATCATTTGCTAAATCTCCTGACAAAAAGTTTATTTCTCAAACATACAATTTTTTCTTATTTTTAGGTACCGGGTATATCTTGTTTAACCTGGAATTCGATACGGCTAAGCAGAAATGATTATATGCAGAGGAGGAGCAAGAAAAACTTATCAAAGCTAATTTTCCGTTGTCATTATGCGCTCAGAAATCATCATCGATATTATTTCACTCTGTTTCTAGGTTACGGTTACTAAAAAAAACACATAACATTCCTTCATTAGATAATTGTTTCTAGCTCTATCGTTAACGTCTTATCCCATTCCTCTCACCCCCAAACGTCACCCCATCTCCCATTCTCTCTCTTCTCCTCCCTCCCTCTCTCCCTCCCTCTCTCACTCTTTCTTTCTTTTGCAGCCCCTTTCCGCTTCTTACTACCACATCCCTCTCTCCCAAACACCCTCCTTCACTCTCCTTTCTTCTCTCCTTCCACTCCCCTTTCCCTAACTACCTCTTTCCTCTCTTCCACTCTTTCTTTCAGGCATGAAGGGGTGAGTCTCGAGGGAGGGTGGAGATGGCCAGAAGAGGGATGGAGGGCTGCTACCAACTTGCTAAAATATACAGGGATACTTCAGTGGTCCTGGGAGAATGAGGGGAAGGGAAGGGAAGGGGAAGTAGGCACTGGGAGAGCAGGAGGGAGAGAGAGAGAGAGAGAGGCGGAGAAAATGGAGGAAAAAATATGAGGGAGAAATCGAGAAAATGGAGAACAAATAATGAGAAAGAGACTGAGAACTGTATAAGTCGAAGATGAGAAAGAGATGGAGACAGAAAGCAGAGGAAGATGATGATTGGAAAAGGAAGAAAAATGGGATATGAGAGTAAAAAAGGAATAAGGATAGATGACTGATTATATGGAACTAAAATAGGTAATGTACCCGAATAAGAACTGAAGAAAACCTGCCAAAGAGGAAAGGAATAAAAGGAATAAGGGAAAGAGGAAGACAATAAGCTAGGAGAAGGCTGAGGTATAGGAGAGAGCCAAAGCAAACATAAAGGCGAAGTGAAAGAAGAGGAATTTTAAAGAGGAAAGTTGAGGAGAAAGGAATGTTTGGAAAAGAGGAAGAGGAAAAGGAAGAAAAATGAAATAAAATCTAGAGAACAAGAAGGCAGCCTCCCTCTACCTTCTGCGATACGACACAACCCAACCAGAAAATATACAAGACAAGATCGTGAAAATGATATGTCATAAGGAAGATGTGATGTGGAGGGACTGCGTGGAGCGTGGATGCTGAGAAAGTTTGTGCGTGTGTGGGAGGAGATGAGGAAGAGTGACACGTTCTGGGGAAGGAAGGCAGAGAGCTGGTGTGACACGGAGATATGGCAGTGACGTGTAACGGGAAACGAGATCGGTGTTTAGTAACTTAGAAAGGGAAAAATGATTGACACCCAACGGGAAAACGGAAAAAATGAGAGCAGCGTCATCCAACAGGAAAGAGAGGAATGACATGCAAATGGGAAATGGACAGTTAGTTACACAAAACAGGAAAAGAAAGCAGTGTAACTTGAGTTAAAATATAGATATAAATATAGTGACACGTAACAACGTTAATTAAAAACTTGAGGATTCCAGGAGTATATAGGCCTGAGTGGAAGGAAGGTAGGAGGGTAGACGATGTGAAGGAGATGAAGTGTTATTATGTCGAGGAGAGCCAGTGTATACAGGGGCGAGTCTGCCAGCCAGGGAGGAGGAAGGAAATGGGCCACACCTTAGGAACAAAAACACGCTGGTGGTATTTTGAGACGCGGCGCTTTAGAAAAGATAAAGGCAAGGGACGAAAAGAGTTAAGGAGAGAAACATAACTTATCTGAACGACATTACATTATTTATTAAGGAGTTAGTATACTTTTGACACATTGGAGGACCTTGACTCCTCCTAAGTATGCGAAAAAACGAACCAGAAGTTAAAAATAAGGGGGGTCTGTTGCTGAAGGGGATGTGTTCAGATAATCTATGGACACCTTTTAAATGGTTACTCTATATAAGGGTATGTGATGAGAGACAAATTATTCATGTATATAGTGGTGATGAAGAATGTGGCACAGTAGAAGGAGGAGGAGGAGTGAAGGAGACAAAAGGTGAGATAAATGAAGGAAATAAGGGATGGTGGAGGATTAAGGATGGATGACGAGAGAAGGATTGAAAAGAAAATAATATATATATATATATATATATATATATATATATATATATATATATATATATAAAAGAAACAATGAACTGAAGAAACATATTAATCACATTTAAGATAAAAAAAATAAATAGAAAAAGAGAGAAGGGAAAAGTTATGTAAGAGTATATCTAGAAACTTTCTAAGACGAAATTACGAGGCGACCCCATTCATATAATATAACAAAGCAAGGGGAAGTAGTGAGAAGTTTTCCATCTAAATGAGAAAAAAGGAGCAAGGCACAAACTCACAATCGTCATAAAGAGGAGTTGTACATAATTTATTTCAGGTCTAACTTCTCCACAAGAGCCATCATGATTATAAGCAGAATGAATCTTATCATTACTCATTCTGGGGATAAGATTAATGTGTGAGCATGCAAGTATAGTATATAATTACGAGGTTACCTGTGATGGGGAGGCTCTATGCTTGAATTTATGTGAGAAATATTACAAAAGAAAACAAGATACAAATAACATGTACGGTAATCAAAAAATATAGCGACAGATAATGTAATACGAGTTAAATATATAAAATATATATATAAAGAATACGAAATGAGGCAAGACAGAGGGACAGAAGCTTAGGAGAGTCTCGGCTCGAAGCATGTATCAAACAAAAAGGTGAAATAATTTAGCAGAGGAATATGAATGGCAAGCAGAAAAAGAAACGGATGAGGAAAGATAATTAAAGAGAAGGGAGCAACCACTGAGAAATCGAGAAACAATAGATCAGGGTTGGTTAATGAGCTGGATGGAACGAGATGCATTGAATGAGGACGGCAAGAACAGGGTTAAGGAGTCGCGAATGAAAATGAGAGAAAAATTAATGAAGTGAACATCAGCAAAAATTAGCGAACAGAGAACGACCGAAAGAATGAATGAATGATACAGAATGTTTGCTTTATTTAGCACATTGTTTATTTAGCGGTGGTAAATCTGGAGCAAATGATTCCTCCAAACTATGCCAGGCAACAGGATACCATTATTATTTTTCTTCATCTGGGTCTGTTGTTGTTGTTGTTGTTCTTGGTAAAGGAAGAGTGTATAAGGAATATTGAATGAGAGAAGTGACAATTATCAATGTACAAAAATGCAGTTATTAAGATAATTAGAGAAAGAAGGAGGAAAATTTGAACAACGAAATAGTAAGAGAGAGAAACGCAAGGAAAAAAGAGGAGGTAAATATGAACAGGGAACGAGAAAAAAGAAGAAGATAAAATTAAGAAAAGAAAAGAAGAGAAATACGAACAACGAAAGAGAATTACGAGAGAAAACCAAGGAAAGAAGAGAGAGGAGGGAAATATAAACACCGAAAGAGAATGGGGGCGAATATATAATAAATAGGCAGTGTCAAGTATACATTCCTCAGAGCTGCCTTTCTTACCTCAAGTTGAAAGACATGACTGCCACGAGGGAAGGAGGGAGGGAAGGGGGGGGAGGAGGAAAAGTTAGTGGAGCGTTGTAATGAAGGAAGAAGACAGGGAGGAGGAGGAGGGGGAGGGTACAAATGAAAGGAGGGAGGAAGAAGGAGTGGTTAAAAAAAATAGGTATAAAAGGGAGGGGGCAGGGTGGAAACGAAAGAAGGTGTTTTAAAAAGAGAAGGAAAGGGAGGGAATGGAGGAAGGTACAAAGAAGAGATAACACCATATGAAGGAGATGGAACAAGAGGTAAAGGATAAGGCGATATGGGAGGAGGAGGAGGAGGAAGAAGAGGTGATGAGAGGTGAAAAGAAAACTGAGAAGGAATAGGAGAGAATTTCGAGAAGGAAGGAACAATAAAGAGGCACAGAAAAGAGAGATGAGGGGTTTGAAAGGGGACAGAGAAAAGGTACAGAAATAATGAAGAACGAAAAAGTAAAATGGAAGAGAGGGTGGGGCAAGTGAGAGTGAGAAAACAGATAAAGATTGGAAGGAGTGAGAAAGGAAACGTGAGGCACAAGAAGAAAAAGAACACGGGAAAGAGTGAAATAAATGCAAAGAGACGAGGAGTAAGAGAATGTAAGAAAAGGAGAAAAAAGAGATAATAAAAGTTAATAAGAATGAGTGAATGACAGAGGAAGAGATGAAGCGAGGGTAGAGATAGAAAAGATAGATGAAAGAAATGGGAGTAAAGAAGGAAATGAAGGAGAGGATGAGTGTCAGTATTTGAGGATCCATAAAGGTCGGAGAAAGAAGCTGACAGAGGAGAGAGAAAGAGAGTGAATTTAAGAGAGTGGGAAAATGGATATTGGGGGGGAGGAGATAAAGAAGAAAGGTGTGTGTGATGGGGAAGAGTAAAGAAAAAAGTGAGTGCAAAGTAGGGAATGAATAATTATAGGTGTGAGGAAGGGGATACAGGGACGATAAAGTGATCAATTGTGGTTTGTGTGTATCTTTAGCACTTCATAACATCGCTCTCTTAAAATCAATGTTTACCTCATATCCCCTTCAGTAATTGGTATAGGCATAAGCAGAGGGAGTGAAGAAGGGGATATATAGATGATAAAGTGATCAACTACTAAAAGAGGTATAGTAATGTTTGTGTATTAATTAACATCTTTCACCCTTTTTCCATCTTTTCCCCATTTCCCCTTCAGTATACAAAACAGGTATAGATGTAAATAGAGGAAATACATTAAGTTCATACACACTGAAAAAACAGGAAAAAGTATAGAGAAATATATGATTTTGAAGTATATACACACAGAAAAACAGAAAAAAGTTTACAGAATTATATGATTTTGAAGTATATACACACAGAAAAACAGGAATAAGTATAGAGAAATATATGATTTTGAAGTATATATTATACACACAGAAATACAGAAAAAAGTATACAGAATTATATGACTTTGAAGTATATATTATACACACAGAAATACAGAAAAAAATATACAGAATTATATGACTTTGAACTGCTAACAGTAAAAGCAACACATATATAATCACACATTTTAATCAGCCCATAGGGAGTGTGGTTAAAATATTAATTAAAATGTATAAAGAGAACAGACATAAAATACCGGTAAGGAATGTAATAATATAAACGTGAGGAATGCAATAATTCTTCGTAAAACTTAAGATAACGAAAAACATGATAGCAATGCATGGTTAAAATCATAAATATACACAATAGATAACAAAAGTGAAGTAAATACACAATGAAAAGTATAGCCATTCCAATAAAGAACACCCAAGGAATAACAGAAGAAGAGAGAATAATAATAATAATAATAAAGGTGGAAGAATGAGGAATAAAGGAAGACGAATAGTGGCTTAAGAAGGACGAACACGAGATGAGAATTAAGAGTACGTGTGCCACCTTTGTCCCATTCTAATGAGCGACTGACTGAGCTGGCTGGATCCTTGCTCTCACACCACCACCTCTTTCTCTTTTTCACTACCTCCACCACTTCTACGACGCCTCACACGACCACCTCTTTCTCTTTCTCACTACCTCTACCACTACTACGACGCCTCACACTACCACCTCTTTCTCTTTCTCACTACCTCTACCACTACTACGACGCCTCACACTACCACCTCTTTCTTTTTCTCACTACCTCTACCACTACCTCCATGTCTCTCACTACCACCTTTTTCTCTGCACACTACCACAATCACTACTACGACGCCTCACACTACCACCTCTTTCTCTTTCTCACTACCTCTACCACTACCTCCATGTCTCTCACTACCACCTCTTTCTCTTTCTCACTACCTCTACCACTACTACGACGCCTCACACTACCACCTCTTTCTCTGCCCATTGCCACTACCATCACGTCTCTCACTACCACCTCTTTCTCTGCCCATTGCCACTACCATCACGTCTCTCACTACCATCCTTTTCTCTCTCTACTATCACTACCACTACTCCCACATCTCTCACTACCACATCTTTCTCTGTCCGCTACCATTATCACTACAACTACGACTCCTCCTACCACTACCATTGCCACTATCATTGCCAATACGACATCTCCTGCCCTGCCACTGCCACATCAACTACCATTACCATTACCACTACTACTGCCACTGCTATATCTCCTGCTCCTGCCACTACCCCACCCCTATCTATATCCTCGCTACTACTACTACTACTACTACTACCCCTCTCCCTGGAACTGTTTATGTCCCTGTCACTACCACATTTGCTTTCCTTCTAATACCCGTGTCGTGTCCTTGCTGCTACAACCCCCTCTCTCTGCCAGGCACTAGTGTTTATGTCCTTGGCACTAATACCCTCCTGTTCTTCTCGCCGCCTCTACACTCTTTCTTACTCTTGTGCGAGGGTAAAGAGAGGGAGGAAAGAGAGATGGAGTATAAAACAAGATTGACGAAGGTAAGGGCGAGGAAAGGAAGGACAGAAGAGAGATATGAAGGACGAAACGAAAGCAAAGAAAGAGGGAAGAGAGAGGGAAAGAGGGAGAGCAAGCCATAAAGGAATAGTGCAAAGAAAGATGGAGGAGAGGGAAAATTGTGTGTAAACAGAAAAAGAGGTCATGTGAAAATAAAATACGTGCGTCAGGATCAATACAAAAAAAATGAGCAGAACAAAATAAGAATGAAACATAGAGGAAAACATATATATCACGAAGAGGTGGAGGTGGGAGAAAAATGTGTGCGAGAGTGAGAGAGAGAATTGAAACATACGGCACACGTGCTTAACCTTGATTCTAGTCAGTCTTGGTTGAAGGTCTTGGAGTGGGAGAAAGAGAGAAAGTGCGAGAAAGAAGGAAAAATTGGTATGGACGAGAGAGAGAGAAGAATGGAGGAGGGAATTAGGACGGATAAGATTAGATATATATATATATATATATAATAGTATATATATATATATATATATATATATTATATATATATATATATATATATATATATATATCTATATATATATGAAAGAAACGAAAATGTAGAAGCTATGGAGAGTAAAATACACAAGGAAGTGAAAGAAGGTGAAGAAAGTGAAGAAAGAATTGACCTTTGGGACGAAGGAAGGGGAAGGAGTGGAGAGATAAGGGAGGGAGGGAAAGAATTGACGTCGGGTGGAGGGAAGAAAACAGACCACCGAGGGGTGAAATGAGAGAAGGAACACGATCGCTACGAGGAAAGAGGGAAGTAATTGATAAACAACAATGCGTGAGATAAAAAAGACGAAAAGAAAAAAACGACGAAACTAGGGAAAGGGAAGGAATGCCAATTGATCGAGAAAAATAAAAACGAAAATAAAAAAAGACTGGTGGAAGACTGAAATATAGGAGAGGTCACTAACTAAATCGAGAAAGAGAGAAGAGTAAGAGACACGAGAGAAAAAGTACTTGGTAAAAGAATAGAGAGAGGGAGAGGAGAGAAGTCAAGTCACTGAAATAAAGAAAGGAAAGGCTGAGAACATGAGAAAATGCAAGGAGTGAGGTAAGGTAGACCC